>JAIPRM010004929.1:0-21694 GCA_025469315.1 Stegophylla sp. TES_Ste_2020 | reverse complement strand
TTTTGGGTAGTTTAAAAAAAAAAAAAATGAAGAATTGATAAATTCAAAAAATGACTAACTAAAGGAAAATCGGGTACCAAAAAGTTACTGATCGAGACTTTTAGACAAGTATTTCTATACGAAAAGTTGTACACAGAAAAAAAAAAAAGAAAAAAAAACACTAGCTTCTTCACTTCATTCAGAATCTGAAATAAAACTTAAATTAAAGTTTACTCAGATAATTAAGTGATGAACTTAATAGGGTATCATGGTCTCAAAAAAACTGAGAACCGCTGAAAATAGACATACACCTACCTAAAAGCCTTACTAATATTTTAATATTCTTAGAGGAAGCAAAGATTGGGTTTAGGGAGGGCAACGCCCTCTATGTCCCTCTCCCCCCCCGTAACTACGGGCCTGATGGGACTCGTTTTCCACTTTCATTTTATCCTATATTCTCGTCCTACCTACCGGTTAGGTCCAACCGTATAATATCGCATATGTAGGTACACGCACGTGATATAGACGAGAATACGACGCGTCACGTCATATCGCGATATATCGACGAGATCCTTTCAACAGTAGTGCATCATAATGCCACGCGCGGCACACGGCTCTCGTTCACGTTCGACGAAAATTTAAGTAGATATACTACGAACATAAAATAACCCCCATACGTTTTCCGAGCACACGCCGACTATAATATTATGGCCACCTTCTGGCCCCGATAGTTCCCGACATTTAAGTACCGTGGCGCCGAAAGCGCGTTGAGAATTTATTTCACGCGACCTGCAGGAACCCGTGTGGCCACGTCTAAACGCCTATTGTTTTGCGTTCGAAAAAAGTATATCGATAAAAACGCCTTTTTTTAATTCTATAGATTTTCAAAAATTATCACGTGAAAAAGTAGAGTTAAGTATGGGAACAAGAAAGCCGGACATACTTCGCACCACGGATGTCTTCAATCCTAGGTCAGATACTGACTTTGTAGGTGTGTATATAATTTCAAAGATATATATTACTATAAAAAGTCAATAATAGACGTAATTTTCAACACACTCGCCAACAGTAAACTCACCCGAAGAGCGAAGAATATCCGTGATGCGAAGTATGTCCAGGCTTTATTGTCCATATTTTCCTTTATTTTACTTTTTTTTCATCTAAAAAATAAAGGAAAACAATAAAATGAGTAAAAAATGTTAAAAAATGTCCAAAAATTTTTTTTCACATTTTCAAAATTTTCTTGCACTAAAATGATTCTTATATTATAGTCTATCTATGTTTAAATTTTCATTAAATTTGAATCAATGATAGTTTCCGAGTCTTCTTTGTCAAATTTTGGGTAGTTTTTTTTTTTTTAAATATTGAAGAATTGAGAAATTCAAAAAAAATTTTAAAAAAATTTCCTTTTTAAAGTACCAATTAGAGGTAAATCCGGTTTCAAAACGTTGCTGATCGAGACTTTTGGACAAGTACATCTATACAAAAAAAGTGTAAAAATAAGAAAAAAGAAATGAATAAAAAGAAAAAGCAAAAAGAGGAATAAACATCATTGTAAAAATACTAGCTTCTCCACTTCGTTCAAAACCTAAAATATTATACGAAACTTATGTCGTACTGAGTAAAATTCCGCAGTTAAAATGAGGGGGAGTCAATCTGAAAAGAAAATGTTTACATTACCTCGTGATTTCTTTTAGGAGACATGAAACAAAAAAATTATGAAATACATGGTTTTTATAGTAACTAGAACATGCCAAAAAAAAAATCCATATTTTCCACTTTTACAGCCAAAAAAAAATATGTGCATGCTTAATTAATCACCCTATATATAAGTTCTTATTAATATATATATATATATTAAATACGCATGGTGCACTAGTACAATTTGACAAATGCAATAACTTTTGTCCTATTAATAATTTTTAACTTTATTTAAAAAAAAAAATTATTACTACAGCGTTGTGCTACACCACCAACAACAAGTATAGTATAAGTACAATTAACAATAATAATTGTCAAGTTCTATATTATAAATTTACACTCTATTGCGTCTCTCAATATTTTCCGACCTTTGTGGACCAGATTGACCTGAGATTGGCAACTGCTGGCAGACGTTTATTGATGTGTACATCGTCAAAACAATAAAATTACACGTGACAAATATATATATAGTTTATTTTTACCGAGAGTATAATATGTACCGCGTACAACGCCTATGGGGCTGTAAATATAATTTATTTTTCTCGATTCCTCGTGTTTCGGCATCGACGACGTGACGAGGCAATACCGGTGAATTCGAAACAATCGCCGACGGGCTGCTTCAGTATATGCCATAAATGTAAGGCTCGAAACTGCTGCCATATAAATACAATATGGCGACGGAGAAACGTACACCGGAAAGGAAACTCGGATACGTAGATGACGTCACTGTGCGTTGGGGCGTATTTTGGAATAGGTCGAGTTTTAGAAAAACCGCATTTCAGAATACCCACCACACTTTGTATGATGTGTATGTACGCGTACAGTGTAAATATAATATATTATACTTACAAAATATAAATGGGTGGTGAAGTTTTTTTTGTTTTTTTTTTTACATTCTGAGCGGAGCGAAGAAGCTAGTGTTTTTACAATGATCTTTATTTTTATTTTTTTTTATTTTATTTTATGCGAACACGTTTTTTCGTATAGTACAAATACTCGTCCAAAAGTTACGACCAGCAGTTTTTTGAAACCGGATTCACCTAGAAATGGTACTTTTGAGAGGTCATATTTCGAAATTCTCAAATATAAAAAACGCTTTTTTTTCTGAACACGCATTTTTTTTTTTTTTTGTTCTTCTAAGTTAATAATGAATTATAAAAAAATTCAATTCAATTAATAAAATAAATTTTTTGTTGTCAGAACAAAGTTTATAACAATCGGTTTCCAACAATTGTGTCGAGAGTAAACTCTTTGAAATAATGCGAATTTTGAGAAATGCTAAGAATAAAGCACCATCTAGAGCTGATACTTGAATCAAAAAATGGCTGATCGAGACCCTAGAATCAATATTTCTAAACGAAAAAGTGTTTACAGAACGGAAAAAAAAATAAATATGATTGTAAATTCATAAGCTTCTTCGATTTTCTCAAAATCTAAAAGTCTTTGAAAAAATTGAAGCAAAAAGCAAGAAAAGAAAAGGTAAATTTTTTCCTTAAAATGGGAGGGCGGCAAATCTGATCTCCGCTCCGGGCGGCAAAATTACACGCTGTGCCATTGAGACTAGGATTTTTTTTTTTTTTGGAAGTAATTCGTTTATTAACAAATTGTCAGCAGAACGACGAAATGCGATCCACAATGACGTGTGCAGCGGCAGGTAAAAAGAAAATCGTGTTTCGTCGTGAAGATATTAATAAATAACGGCGAACCCGCGAGCTTATTATTTTAATTTAACTTTGTGAACGTCGAAAACGTTTTGAATACTACGAGGAGTCGCGAGACTTGACCGCACGATTAAAAGTTTTTAATACTTTTATGAAAATCGAACGGGAACGAGTTTTTGATAAATAGTTTTCGTTCTTTATCGAATAAATAATTCAAATATTATACTACGCGACAACGATGAAGCGGCGGGGTAATTTTAAAAGTAGAATAAACTCACCGGTATTGGATAAGTTTCGAGCGTTTTCGAGTCAAACGAAACCATAATACAAATCGAGTATTTCACGGTTTCCATTTGCCTTTTCTAAAAAAAGTATGAAAAAACGACGAGTATTACATTATTTTGTGGCGCGCGGCGAGTAGATTATGTTCGTTATTTATTTAATTTCGGGTAGACATGATGAGCTGGTTATTTCGGAGTGTGAACAAAAAATGACGAGGTTATTTTGGAATATGAAAAAACGTTATTTCCGTAGTCGTGTATACTCATGACTATTATTCATGACGCGCGAGTATAAACGTATAAAATATAATATATTTAAAATGTAAATTTTAAAACGTAGCCACTCTCTCTTATTGTACAAGTGTTAGTATAATGACTAGCGACTTTTCAGATAACTTATACGTACATATTATTATATTATACACTGTGTACATTATATTTTAATCCTAATATAGGAAATTAAAAACATTATGGTCGTTGCAGGATTAAAAACTGTGTAATCATTTACACTACGTCTTTCTTTTTTTTGTAAGTTTACATATTAATTTCTGAGCGAAGCGAAGAAGCTATAGTGTTTTTACAATGATGTTTATATTTTTCTTTATTCTGTGAACACTTTTTCGTATGGAAATACTCGTCCAAATTTTTGAAAGCGGATTTGCCTCTAAATGTTACTTTAAAAAGGTCACGTTACGAATTTCTCGATTTTCTTTTGGAAAAAACTACCCAAAATTGGTTCTACTGAAAGCGAATTTGATATATCGTATGTTGGTAAGACGAATACAACGCAAATTTGTGTTTTAAACATTAACAGTTATTACATTAACAATTTTTACGAATTCTCAGTGGCACAACTCCGGGGACGCTAGAACGTACTTAAGCATTCCCATGTTCCCCGTCATAAATTTAAAAGTTTATTTGAAAGTATAAGAACAGATATGGCATTTTCAAAATTATGGATAAAAATTGTACGACTTTGTAAAAAAAAAAAAAAATATAGATCATTGGACTTTCCCCATCCTGGTTAATTGAAAAAATTAATAAAGAAGTAATCCTGAACTTGTACAAGTTAATGCAGGTTGCATTTGTCAGTTCTACAACAAGCGAACGAAATTTTTCCTTCACGTGAGGGTTGAAAAATTGGTTGCGAAGCAGCATGTTACAATGAGTGTTTTAAAGTAAATAACTAATTTAAGTATCATAAATATTCTGAGAGATCTAGCTAATGATGACACTAATATAGAATTAATATGCTAATATAGATAGGAAATTTTAATAAAATAAAATAATAAACAAATTGAATATGGAAATTTTCTTACCAAAAACGGTATTGTTAATAATATAATCATTGTATAATCTAAGTATAGGAAATATGTAATGTTGGAGTGGAGGCAAAGTCACCACCACGGCCATGTGAACGCTTCATAATTGTAGCACCCCCAAGATTTTGAACTCTACAGTGGCGCCACTGTGAGTGCCAAAAGCTTGGAACGCGTTGTAAAATACAATACATCTCACGATTTACGTCAATACGATATAGTTACAAGATCATAATATATACACGTTTCTTTCGATAAAGCTCGAAACTCACAACACACACAGTGTTACGCGTAGTCATATTTATTGCATTATTCGAGATATTTTCAAAATCTTCATGAATATTTCATTTTTATAAGCGTTAAAAAATTTTTGAAGCGTTTTACACACCGCAACAAACCACCGCTTTTCACGCACGTTGATTTATCGACGCTTTCGGATTTGAAAAAAAAAAATAAAATAACAATAATAATAATAATACACCAATATCCTGTGCGGCGCCGAGACCAAGACTACTAACTGTTCTCAATACCTGATCACTGTTTTTACCCTTTGTGCGCCATCCATTGCCGATGATATTATCGAGCACCTTTTTTTTTTTTTTTCCAAAAACTCTTGTACCGCGACGAATTGTTATTGTATACAAATAAAACGCATTGTTTGTTTATAATTTACGACTTTATGTAGGTACGATATAAATTATTATAATAATAATAATAATAACAATATTATTATAAATGCGGCCGTACAAAAAAGCGCGCAATACCCGTGGACGTTAGAAGAAGAAAGAAGGTGGTGGTGTATTCCGTTTGTTCTGTTAATGGCCTGAGAAGAGGTCGTAGGGGGGAGGGTTATGGATACACGATTCCGCAAAATGACCCTTTTCCCCCGTAACGATTTCGAACACAAAAGAAATGTTGTTTTTATCCAAAAAAAAATAAATAAATAACAAGTTTCCACGCGCGAAAATTAAAACGACGTTGCGAATCATTAAATTATTTCGTTTTAGATTCCAAACGGAGCGAAGGAGCTAGTGTTATTTATACAATAATATTTATTTTTTATTTTTTTTTTACGTGTACACGTTTTCGTATAGAAATACTAGTCCAAAAGTTTCGACCGACAACTCTTTGAATCCCTATTTGTCTCTAGATCAGAGGTTCTTAACCAGTGGTCCATGGACCCCCAAGGGGTCTGTAAATGATTACTCGGGGGTCCATGAAGTGGCTGTAATATGTTTCTTTTTTAAGTAACTCAAAAATAAATTGTATGAAATTCATTCAAATTATGCGACGGATAAATATTAAAATTAGAAACTGTTACATTTACACTATAAATTTGTACCATGAATTTTATTGAATGAATATTACATAATATTCATTATTTTTGTAGTCCGATAATTTATTAAGATAATAGTAATAACTTCTTATGAATTCTGCTACTTAAAAGACAACGGGACACACCATTCATAATAGATATTGTATTTATTTATATTTCTTTTCTTTTTTTGATTGTGAGTAAGAATTTCTATTTTTGTTAGCCACGTCTGAAAAGTACAAAGACAATAGTTGTGGTAGAAATGATCTCATTTTTTTTTTTTTTTTAGCATAAAATAAATTATTGTATAGTCCAATTTACGAGTAGATAAATTTTAGTATTATAATTAAAAAGTAATTCAAAATGTATTGTTTATTCTTTTTTTTAGGGGGAAGTTTAACCGTAGTTAAACTTTTTACTTGAAAGGGGTCCATGAATCAGAAGAGGTTAAAAACCTATGCTCTAGATGGTACTTTTGGAAGCTCATTTTTTCAAAATTCTCAAAATGTTTTCTCGAAATTAGGGAAAAACTACAGAAAAAACTTGATAAACACTATCTTTTTTTTTTAATCCAAACTTTATGAAAGTTTAAATAATATAAATATAGACAATAATGTGAGAAATATTTTAGCGCGACAAAATTTTGAAATCGTGACTAGTGAATGGGTGTAAGTGATACTATTGTCGAACTCACATGTTCTCAAAAATTATTCCTCTGTGCGCCACTGAACTCGTAATCGCACGACATAAAAACGATTATCTCAGGAGGATAGTTGGTAGGTAATACGCGTTCTTGAGGTGTTTCCACGGGAGAGAATTATTACCCAAATGTTTCAAATATCGGATAGAATAAATACCGATGATCCCGAGCGGGGATCGAGACAAAGCCGGCAGAAACGGCCGACAATACGTATAATAATAATAATAATAATAATAATAGTAATAATATGTCGCAATCGCGTCGTCGTCGGTCGAAGAGAGAATTAACTGGCGAGAAGAGTTAAACCCCGCCCCAAAATAACAGGTATACCGCGTATCTGGTAATCGGTTATGTTTATTTATCCCGATCACAAACGTGTCCGGGAAAGGGGGATCATCATTTTATACAAGGGGATGTTTGTGAAATTCAAACAGAGATAACTCCCGGCGCAGTCCGTGTGTTGGGGTATAATAATATTTTTCCGTCGCTTTTATAATATAATATGTGATAAATTACACGTACCGTGTGCAAAAGGGGTCAAAGTGTGTCGAAAATAGATAGTAATTAATATTATATTATAATTTTTCGTGTGAGCGCACAAATAATAAACGAAACAGTGGGAAAAAAAACATAATCGCTATTAAAAAACTATCAAAATACAAATAAAATATTATGTAAGCTATTTGCGAAAAAAAAAAAAAAAGAAAAAAATAGGTATTATTTAAAACACACACATTTATTTTCATTCTGTTCTGCCACAATATCTCGAGTACAAATCGGGGATAAATTCGATTTGTCTTTTGAAATATTTATATTTTACTGGGATAAAATGGGATTAATTCTCAAATACAATATTTATTTTTTTATATATCAATTGTTCTGACTCAAGCCAGTAAGTATTAGGGCTAGAATTTTGTAGTGAAACTCTAAAAATAAATTCAATATTAGAATAAAAAAGCCGAACACTTGTTGCACTATAGGTCACCTAGTGTGAAAATCACTCTTCGAGTGTGTTAAATTTTTTGAACAAACGATAAATCGTTTTTCAATATATCAAACAATTCTGAACTGAGATTCAGTTCATTAAAGCTTTTTTACTAAAATGAAAAAAAAAATCATTTTACTCAGCAAATATTTTATTCCACTATTAACAACAGGAATATAAATTTTCATTCGGTGCTAAAATAACGGTGAAATTACCCCAGAACAAACGTTTACCGTTTGCGAACACGTTTTCAAATCGAAACGTTTACCATCACTCCGTCGTCCGTCCATCGCGTAAGTATCGACATTTTAATGAAGAGCAAATTATTATGTAAGCGCAGGCGTGAGAACGATTAGTCGTCGTAAATATATTTGTGAAAACGAAAATAATGATTGTCGAGTTATTAATAATAATTCGGCTGTCGTCAAGTACCTGCACAATCTGTCGAGTTAAAATGACCTTTTAATTACTGCTTCAAGGACCGGTATAATAGTATTTGGGGATTTCATTTTATCCGAGTATACAATATTTAATACGCGTAGAGATATTATTATTATTATTATTTGAATATTACCATATTATTATTATTTGAATTGGAAATTAAAAATTATTTCTAAAAATAGTTTTTCGTTAGCTTTGTGATTTCGAAATGTTAACAATGCGTGTGTTCAAAGTTTATGAAGATTGAACTATATTGTAATATGACGTATGAAGACTATGAAGTACAATTTTAATTAATTTTGGTTTCACGAGGTATTTAATTGGTATATAGTTTGAGAGATCTTTTTTTTTTTTTACATTGTTAGGTACCTAATGCAAAAATTATTTATGAACTAATTAGTTAGTAAAAACTTAATATTTCAGTCGCAGCATTAATTTTAATTTATTGCTAAGTGTGAAATTTTATGGAGACAATGAATTTTTTTTTAAGCACATAAACTGCTAGGTACTAACCTCTGATTAAAAATTAATAAGTTTAAAATTGTTTATAAAATTTAATGTTCCTAATTTCTATGTTATAAGCGACTTTTGAAACAGAATTCACTTACAAAATGGAAATTTAGCAAGGATGTTTTTCGAAATGCGCATTTTTTCAAACGGTCGACACAGCATAAAACGTTACTACACGTCATTTTATTTCGGTTTGATTGTTTATCTGGTCGGTATAGAAAATTCGATAGCAACACCAATTAATATTTGTTGAATATCATTATTACGGTAACCGCCATGGTAACCAACAATAATCGATAAATGTTTATTTATCGACGTCGGTGACCACTGTAATGAACATCGCTCCGCTCATGACTGTTTTATTGTGTCTTCGAAATCTAATGCACCCACTTAGGACATCCCACCTGAGGAGTGATGAATACCCATAGTGGTGGTGGTGCAAAATATGAAAATGATGTACATAAATGTTTTTTTGAGGGGACTACACTTTGTACACTATGCCTAAAACAGGTTCGACCTAGTACTACAAATAATACATTTTATAATTTTAGAACGTATGCGGACTCAGTATAATGGGCTCCTTCCTCCCGTTGCTCACAGAGGGGGGGGCGCATTCTGTATATTCGAGGAGAGTATTGGCATTTTTGGCCGGGGGCGATTTCGCAATCATTATGACTTGTATTATAGAGACGGGTGAGAGGTAATCCTCGACGACGAGGTAAACGGCCTTCCGGTTCCGGATGACGGGTTTCGATCGATACAATCGGCCGTGAAAGACAGTTTGGCCCACGCCGCCGTGGAAACGGTCGTTTAAGACGGGAATGGGATGCATATATTATTATGATCGTCGTTCGCCATTGTCGCGAACCCCCGACACATTGGAAATCGGAAACTGCCGTTTCGATTTCTTCCCGCGATAACGATTGCCTGTAATGGAAAAACTGCAGAATAAACGTATAATATTATACTATTATTCGTCTAGTTGTTTTTTTTTTTTTTCTAGACTAGTGTAAGAGCATTTTTTCTGAAAACAAATTATATTATTGTAATTTTTTCTTTTTTTTTTTAACAATCACAACAAATTTTGGTATTAATTACTCATAACAGTGGATGAAATACTGGAAATATAATATTATTTTATTCCGACGAAGATTACAACATGTCGCTATTCAAAGTAAGTAAAATGACAGTGTAAGGATGCACTATGTGATCAATATTATCATTCGCATAATGATAACATATTTTATTCGTTACAAAAACGTACTTTTCGATAATCGGTCAAAAAGTCCAAAAATAAAAATTATAATGAAATTTTGATATTTTTACAAATGTAATGTTTCGTTATTTGAATTATGTAAAATAATAATTTATTAAAAAATCCAGACATTGTTATTCGCACTATAGGTGTTACGTACCTACTGTTATTAAAACATTATATAATTTTAAGAATAATAACAATTATTCTATTATTGAGTATTCAATAAAATAAATATATATTCCTTTAGGTGAGTTGAAATAGAAAAATCTTCTAAAAATGCATTTACTCTAAACTACCTATACATATATACGAGTATATATATATACATATAATTAAAAGGTTGAAAAAAAAAATTATAGGCCCCTAATTAATTTTGCACCCTGGGCCAAAAATAGCCAGTCCGCCCCTGGCAATAACACCTAGTACATAATAATATTTCAGCCATGAGTTTAGTATTACCTAATGCCATTAAATTCGTATGAAAGAGATAGAAACGATGGTTTGCAGCTGCTGGCAATACCGCGAACGGTTTCTACGAAAGTACTACGATAGTGTTTAAAGCCCACAAAAATACAGTGGTCTCGTCGTAATCAATCATAATCATATCCTAAAATATGAGCCTTTTGAGAGATTTTTTTTTCCCCGGCAAAACTCTATCGTCTTTTTGTCTTTTGTGCGGCCATGACGTAAGAAAAAGAGCGAACAAGTCGAGATTAGCTTTAACACTATAATATTTTATATATTATTGTTTTTACTTCTTATTAACACTGCGAGCAAAATGTGTTCGTATCTAAAATTATTGCACTCGAGAAAAATAAGTTACTGCGCTCAAAATAATATTACAAATGGTTTATTTTTATTTTACTGATATCACTGAAAACCGACGGAAGAAAACGACCGGTTGATTTTTATTGACCTTATTACACTCTAGAGTCGATTTTTTTTTTTTTTCAAAAATATTCATTTAAGTGATAAATTGGTATTTTTTTTTTTTTTTTGCCTCTCGTCAGTTTATAAACAATACGTATCTATATAATGACAGAACATGTCATAAAATAACGAAGAGAAATGATAAACATAATATTATAACGTCGAAAAATCGTCCGATAGAGAAACCACCCACAGACGAGACTGCGCTCAAGTTCAAAGTAGAAAAAAAAAAGCTTTCCGAAATGAAATTATTTTGCATTTTCTTCATATATTTATTGACATAGAGTTTTGGTATGAATGGAGTTTCTTCGACCGGTGTTATAAAAGCTATTTTATAGCGTTCGTATAAGATTATTTTTGAAGTGATGTAAAAAATAAACATTGATTTTCTCCACTAGAAATTTTGATATAACGCAGTCAGTGACTTACCTATTAATCTATTTTCTAATATGGTAAAATATTTGAACATAAACAACGTCGGTGCTATACAAACCCTGGGTAAAATCATGTCTAGTTCCTCCATCATCGCCCCTCAATTGAATTAAGTACTTATTTTTTTTTTTTCAATGAATTATTGGAAAACAATAAATTAAAGCCAAATTTTAAATGTATGCGTTTAGATTTCCTACTCGATGCAAATATAATTAATTTCTTGTTTCTTAAATAATACAGTTTTGCCTTGGGTTTTTTCAAATTCTTCAAAGAAATGCATTGTTTGAGCTCTAGTTTTCAATAGAAAAAATAGCTAGAGATGCAAGTTTGTAGTCTCTTATTTTAGTACACAATTAAATAATACTATCAATGAGACTTATAGCAGGCGACCTAGGCATAGGACTCGGTCGTCAAATCATAATTCCCAACTTCATAGTTTGTAAGATACTTATTTTAAATTTGTCTTTAGACGACCGCTATACTGAGTACGAATATAAAATAATTACCGGTGTACAATATCCACTGTGCGTATAATATTAAATTAATTATACTTGCATTATATTTCGATTTGGTTTATATTTCCATCGCATAACAAATCGGCAATGTTTTTAAATAATTATTTAGGGTAAAATTTACACATTAATAGTTGTTTGCAGTTTATCCGGCGATGTTATTTTGTTTTATTACTAAAGTAATAGTATTGCGAATAAAATATCGTTCAAATATTTGAATATATTATTGTACAAACACGTGTTAATGGTCGTGATATTTGAATAGAGTTATTATTTCAATAACATTTGGATAAGTGTTTGCTAATAAAACCTTTTACATCACTGGTTATAAAATGTGTTAAAAAAATGTTACTGATCGTGTTTCTCTAACTGTATACTCTTGTACACAAATATATTATTTTGTATACATATGTACAAACGAGAAAATAAATTTGAATGGTATTTAAACCTTCCAAGACACTTGAAATTAGTAAATCCTCTTGTAACGCCCCCCCCCCTCGTTGTAAATCGAAAGAATGTACACGCTTGATATTAAAATAAGAAATATAAACATTTTGAAAAAGAGTGCTTTTGTTAAGAAACACTCGGCCACCGCGGCGCGCCATCGAGTGACTCGACAAAAGAAGCGCGCCCAATTATTTCAGTTCATTTATCATACACAAACGAGAAATCTTTCTTACACGATTGTTCCGTCATAATATATATATATATATATATATATACAAGGTGACCCAGTACGATTTAACAAACACAATAAATTTTGTTCTATTAATAATTTTTAACTTTTTTTTTGTTTTTGAATTATTATTATAGCATTTCATTACAAAAATAGTGTTTTTTTTTTTAGTACCCAAATTTGAAATTTTGAAAATTTCATACTACAGTTCTAGAAATTAATTCAAAGTACCTAACCATTTTTTAAACCCGATTTTTAGAAAAATATTGGTGCTAAAATCTTTGAAAGTCGGACATCCTTCGCACCATGGACATTTTTCGCTCTTCAGGTCAGATACTCTTGGTGGGTGTGTAGAATTTTAAATAAACGATAAATCGTTTCTTCAATAAGACGATTCTGAACGAAGGAAGTTAATTATATGAAGAATAATAATAGTCGTCATTTTCAACACACCCACCAAGAGTATCAGACACGAAGAGCGAAGAATATCCGTGGTGCGAAATATGTACGGTTTTCTTGTCTATACTTTACTTTACTTTTTTATCTAATAAATAAAGGGAAAAAAATTAACTGAGAAAAAAAATGTTAGAAAAATGTCCAAAATTTTTTTTTCACATTTTCAAAATTTTCTTGCGAAAATGTTTGTATTATTCACTGGTATTAGTTACCAGGTATAATTAGTTACAGCAAAATATTCTTTTTCTTCTTCTTTTAAAAATGACCCTCAGTAGAAGATGAACGTTTATAATTAAATGTATAAATGTATGATATTACATCTCGATGAAAAAAAACCCAAGCAGGGGGCGATCCACCCATCGGCCTCCCCTCAAATACGCGCCACTGCAACAGTATGATTATGATATAATAACGTATACCTAACCATATACCATATATATACCTGCATATTATAATATAATATATACAATTTAAACAATTAAATCACAGAGACGTCGACTCACTACTACTACTACTACTACTACTACTATGGCTGGCTTGTGGCACACAAGAACGGCGCGCTGCCGTAGTTAAACCGTAAATCAAAATCGGCAAATCCATTATGCGGTTTGAAGTGAGGAATATGCTGGAAGTGGGGGGGGACGGGGGACCGGACCTGTATCCGATGGAAATCCCGTTGTATATAGTTTAATATGCGAACGGACACAACGGGGAACAAAGATCAACCCGAGTAAACGTGAACTTATATATATATATATATATATGTGTGTGTGTGTGTGTAAAGTGCAATTGATTCGAGCTATAAACGCTGGTCTGCCGCCCCGGCGGTGGCAGCTCGACGCGAGTCATTAATCAATTTACCGAATACGGCCCCAATGATAATATTATTATAATATTATCCCGTCAATACACGTCGTCGTTTGCCGCCGCCGAGCAATAAGGACCTTATTATTATTATTATTATTATTATTATTATTATTATGACAACGACCGTCCGGAAAGATCGCCGCCTCCGCGTGTGTCGTTAACTACTGACAAATCACTCGATCCCGCGGCTGTAGCGTGTCTGTGCGTCGACGTGCGAGAAGAGTGCGTGCGAATCCCGTTTAAATAGCCCGTGCGATCGCTCGAGACTACCCTACCCTCTCCTCCAACCCTTTCCGTTCGTGTCTATAGCGTGATGCACGCACTGACACGTCATGTTTTCGGCGGCTGTAAGTCGTGCCTCTAGGCATTTTTTATTTTTTTCTAATTATTTTTAAACCGACGACGACGCCGCCGCCAAGAATACTGATCACAGTGATCACCCACTATTACTTCCATCGGCAGGGGCGTGACGAATGTTGACTTGAGAGGCAATTGCCTCTGAGATTTTTGGAAGGTTTGGGGGTGGATGTGCAAACTCATATTTTGTAAGTGCTAGGTACAGCAACAAATAATTAGCTACACGATTTATATAAGCAGGAACTACCAACTGATGATTTATATAATAACACTGCAAGCACATGCACAAATCTGTTTAAATGCTTGAACCGATGCTTAAAAATGAAACGATTAAGTTTAATTTAATTTAATTTTAAATTTAAATGTTATAACGCTCATTTACTTAGATACTAAGGTTTAATTACTCAATTATGTTTTTATTATTAAATAAAAATAAATAAGGTAAAAAAAAAATGTTATTACAGGAAAAAGCATCTATCTACATATATATATACATATACATAGATTGTTTTAAATAAACTGTTTATAAACATTTGAAAAAATCTTTTTTTTATGATCTTCGAGGTTTCTTTTATGAGTGGGTGGGTAGGTGGTTATAAAAAATTTTGACCTCTGAATAATTTTGATTTCGCCACGCCACTGTCCATCGGATCTCAGTGCTGGCGTTAAAAACGTATTAACGTAATGAGGGGGAGGGATAATAAAGGGTGAGATTTTTTCCGTCGAGACGTTCAAGAACGGCTACTCATATACCAATTGGATTTTTCACAATATATTTTCAGAAAAGTATTGCCAAAAATGTTTCTAATACCTGTGCTGATGTTCTCCGAATAAATAATCGTAAAACTCTAACAAAAAAAATTACTACAGAAAAACTGTAATATACAATTTCCCATTTGTATTTTAGTGTTTTTACAGATGTTTATTTTTTCTTTTACTTCTCCTTCATTATTTTACAATTAATAATTAATATAATAAAGTAAATTTATAAACTTTATCTTGAATAAACTGAAGCTCTTTTCTAAATCATTTTATTGAAGAAATAATTCATCATTTCTTTAAAATTCAATAGATACACCTATCAAATCATCCCACCCGAGGAGCGACGAACACCCATTGTGCGAAATATGCCCGGTTTTTCTTTCATCTATAAGTTTTAAATTGTATTTTTTTTTCTAGTTTTAAATTAGTTCATGTGTACCCAAACACTTTTAGAAATTAATAATTGAAAAAGCAATTAAACCGTTTAAAGAGATAAAGATGTTTTATAAGTTATAGGCCATATACGCCATATATATGCGAATGTACTTATGCTACGGCAAAGATGCTTTAATCCGCGCACACGGGTTCCGAGTGATCAGGTGAAATAATTCCCGCAGTAACACAGATATTTAATTACACACAAATATTAACTACCTAACTTGAATGTGTTCATCGATAATTATCGAGATTCGCTGATATTGTTTTAGGTACCTATATTCGACCGAATTCCCCATTTAGCATAATATTATGGTCATACTATATTATACGCAGAAGAATGCTAAACTAAAAGTTTCTTCGTGGTCTACAGCTGAATGATGTTATGGCGTATTTAAGAACATTATTAAATTATTCGCTATCTTAAATAAATCATAAGATTAAAAAATTAAAAAACAAAATTTTTGAATTTAAATATTGTAATACTCTTATAAAAAAAATATATATATATATATTATTATTCTTTGTAAATTGACGATGACTTAGTGTCGAAACTAGTTGTCAGTTACCCCTTCATGAACTTTTATTAAATACTTTAGACACATTTTTTTTATATATATTATAAGGAACATGATCTATTATATATATACCTATAGGCCAGTGGTTCTCAATCTTTTTAGGACCACAACCCAAATTTTTCTTCAAAAACCTACGCGACCCACATGGATTTACATTTATAGGATAAAAAGTAGTTCTTAAGAAAAAACAAAATTAGATCAATACTTTTATTACTTGAGAAAATAACTTACTTAAGAAAATAACAATGTTTGTTTTCGAATATATCTAAGTTTCAAATATTTTACATAATGTTATCCATTTGTACTTTTTAATTAAAAAAAAAAAAAACCATTATGTAGGTACCTCAGTAGACCTGTATTATTTATAAACGTATCCATTTTTAAATACAATTAAGGAAAGTGGTGTGTTATTAAAAACTTCACATAAGATTAATTTAATTTATATATTTTCAGTAAAACGGTGATAAAAAAAAAAAAAAAAACTCATTAAATTAATTAATAATAATTCATCAATGACAAATTATCACATAAAACCGTATTCGATTTTTACACTATACACTTAATAAAATAATATATATTACACGTGATGTCAACACGAATAATTATGTCGATATCGATAAAAATATATTATACCACAGACATCCTCCCCGAGGGATTGCGCCCGCGACACAGAGTAGTGTTCGAAAAGACGATTAAAAATTAAAACAATACTTTTGCCGCGCATATTTTCGCCAGTACAATATGAATATTAAATATTACGCAATGAACACAATTATTAATGCAATAATATCCCACGGTTTTAATGCCGATTTCCGTGGAAATGTGCACGTTTCGCCTTTCCAGTGAATTCGTATCCTACCGCATTGGCGTGTAATACCGCGTGGCACTTATTATTCATAAATACCTTGTAGGATTAAACGGAAGTCCGGTAAATACGAGACCACAGTCGGCAAGAGACGATAAACGAAAAAATCCGGACACGTTTCGCGCCATTCTGTATTCTCCGCTCCTCGGGGAGGGGAGGGGATTTGCAGGGCGTGTAACGTTTTGAAGAAACGACGATAAATCATTTCTTCGATAAAAACAATTTCACGATGGAGCTTCAGTTTATATAAGACAATTTTTTTACTAAAAAAATTATAAAGTTTACAACAAAAATAATAGGAAAAAAATATTCTGTACTCAGTCAGTTTTATATTTCACTATTAAGTAGAAAGTAAAAAAAAGTCTGAGAAAAAAATGTTAGAAAATAATTTTCGAAAATATATTTTATCGCATTTTCAAAATTCTCTTGCAACCAAAACATTTCTCATGTCATTGTCTATCTATATTTAAATTTTCATAAAGTTTAAATAAAAAAAATAAATAGTTTTCGAGGTATTTTTTTTTTTATTTTTTTTTTTTATTTCGGATAGCTTTTCCCAAATTTAAAAGAAAACTATTGATAATTTCGAAAAATAATCTTTCAAAAATACCATCTATATAGGCGAATTGTGATTCAAAAAGTCTCTGTTTGAAACTTTTAAACGAGTATTTCCATACGAAAAAAAGTTCATAGAAAAAATAGAAAATAAAAATAAACAGCAATGAATAGAAGTGAGCAAAAGATGTTCATGTATAATTGACTGATTTTGCCAATTTTTTCCCAAACAATCTTCGAGCAAGCAAAAAATATTGTTCCAAGTGTATGACGTAACAATGTTACAGATATCACGTGAAATATAAATTTATATTTGTACCTGAATATTTTTGAATTACACCTAATGGCCGTTTCTATTGGGATAATACTGGAAAGAAATAAAATGTCACTTTATCATTTTTTTTTTCGCCCCGTATATACGGCAATTATTACGAATGGACTAGATAATTGAAACCTTGAGTGATGAATATTACTATTTAATATATACATCTACTTTTTAAAACTTTTCAGGAGAAGCACATAAACAACTTTTTTTAATTATTTAAGTCACATAATTAAAAATTTCGCACAACAGTTTTGCGTAGTTTAAAAGGGGTTTCTACAAAAATGTGTATTTTTAATATTTTAACTTTCATATACTTACCCACTATATTTTAAAAACTTAGACAGATCAGAATTAATAAATAATCCCGGGATAGTCTGGAATTACTGTTTGTGGCGAATATAACAAAATTTAAATTACAAGTTAATAGCTATTAACTTGAGTTTTTGGCTTTTACGTGATATTAAATTAATGTCTAATATAGGTTACACACACACACACATATATATATACCAAAATTGTGAGCGAAAATGTCAGTAGCTAGTTAATATTGCCAGTTTTACGTTATTTATTTATAATTATTTTTTTTTTTTTTTGATATCATTAGATTTGCTAGAATTCGCAGTATAAAAGCGATTTTTATTCATGGGCTGCCCATCTAGTTTCTCAATACAATATTACACTTTTCTAACCATAAATTATATAAGTCTCCTAAAATCATTGGGCAATAGCTTTTTTTATTCGAGCATCAAAAGTTTAAAACTTTCACAAATTACAAAGATGCAATATTTATTTGGACGGAAAGTGCCACTCAGATTTTAAACTTGATACCAGTCGCATTAGAGATGCGCGGGTCACGAATTAAGATTTTTAATAATTTAACATACCCATTATCACTGTCCTTTGCTGAAACAAGCGATGCCAAACGAAGGACTTATTCTGTTCTGTTTGTTATTATTATTATAATTTATTTTTTTTTTTTATGGCTTTAGTAGTAGGTCTCTGGGTGATTGTATTTTGGGTCTTCTGGGGGGACGTTTCCGGGAAGCGTAACAGAGGATGGTTGTTTTATTAGAAAATCGGAGTGAGATTTTCATTTTGAATGTTATGCCGTTGTAAGTACGTCCCGACCAGATCGTCGAGCGTAGGTGGGTTGCGTATAGTCGCTATGGACGTACCTACGCCACGAGGCAGAGGAAAGGGTTTAGCAAGTCGTATTCCGCACACCCACAGCCGAGCAGGACGGATTGTTGACATATAAATTAAAATCTCATTGGTCGGGGTTGATTTGGATCAGAGTGTACTGTCAGTGTTTTGAGTGCGTACAACGACGGAAATAGAATGAAAATTTTGGTGGGCTAAAATATTTATTTGTTTATTCAGTCTTGTGTAATGATCTTATGTTATTAAAAAAAAAAAAAACAATCTGGACAGGCTTTGAGTAGATTTTGGGGGGAGGCTAAGCCCCCTATTTCCGCCAATGAAAATGCATAGTTGTTCTCTTATATTGTCTCCGAGTAAATCGTCCGTCAATCCGAAGTATAGGTACCTGCGTATATCATGCAGGAGTGAGTGAAACCGATCAGCGAGACGAACTCTCCGTTGCCGCATCGGTTTGAACACTGATGACGAGACGACGGTCTGACGACTGCTATGAATTAATTTTATTTTATTATTGAAAGCAAAACGATTGTCATTGGTCGAAACTATGTCCATACCCGATTGGCTGTTAGGATATTTAATCAAATTAGATTTTAAGCAATTAAAATATTATATTACACATACCACCTGTCACAATTAACATTTTATATTAATATTAGAATAATTATAATAATAACAACACTAATTAAAAAAATGCAATAAAACATTACCGATAAACCTCTCAACCTTTTGTGTATTAATAACTAATATGTAATAAAATAGGTTATTTATCCGTACTTTCTCCGATTTGTTTCAATCAAACCTTTGTAAAATGTTTAACTCTTTGTCCGTAAGTAATTTTATTGCACCAAAATATTCGCAATGAAATTCTCTATCTAGGCACCAAATTTCAAAACAAACGGTTGGGCCAATTTTCTTATATGTAAGTTAAAATGCGTAATTTTAGGTAAAACTAACGAATTTAGTCGAGATTCTAACTTCAGACGGGTATAAAAAAAAAAGTTGACTAACGATTTTCGAGTTTTTTCAGGTTAATTAGATATATATGTCAGTGAGGTCATATTAAATTTTCAAGTCTTAATATAAAAAATCAAAAATTTTATTACATAAAAACTAACAAAAAATGAGGAATTTTCAAAATGCTGTACTTAACTCAATGTTCTCGTAGCTATTTTTAGTGGTTGGTGAAAATTTCAAGTCCCTAGCTCCATTATTTTAGAAATTATGTCAAAAAGTAATTTTCAATTTTACGGAAATTTCGGTAATTGCGTTTTTCGTCGATTTTTCGACAGTTTTTCCCCGTTTTTGGAAATCGAATTTCCTTAACAGACGTCATAAAAGTATTTCACGAGATGTAATATAATATTTATTTATTAATTTATTTAAACATAATATTTATGCAGCAATAATTAAGTAATATAATAACAGTAAAATATAATATAGATAAATTTCCTCTCTTGTTCTTATTACATATTTTCTATTGTAGCTGTTGTGACACATCTGTTTAGGAAATTTGATTTGCTCTCGACAAATAAATCAAAAATTTTACTTAGTACCATAAACGATATCACAACTTTATTATGCTGAACACTTACCGAGATACTTAATAACTAATGATTGTTTTTTCTTTTTTTTAACTTAGCCTTTTTTTTTTTTTTACAATATATAAAATATCAATAAATAAATAATATTATTTCAACTGAAAATCCAATTAAAGAAAATAGAGTGTCTATAACAAATTAGTTAGCAAATAAGTACCTACCGTTGATTAGATTTTGTTTTACACTAAATATTTTATTTTTTTAGACATAAATCTATTATAATAATAATATACAGATGTGGAAAACTAAAATTAATTTTGAATTTTGAACCCCCTCCCCCTCCCACTCTCTCTCACACACACACACACACACAGAAAAAATCGTATCAAAGCCACTGTATGTAGTACACGCGAGTGGTGAATTTAAACGACACGCGATCTCATAGATTGCAGCTACGACAAAGAAGGATAATAATATTTTAATATGTGCTGCCACATCATAGGCACCAAGTGCAGTAGAGTTCATGTCACTTACACCTGACCGCGTGAACTTTATAATTAACAAAGAACCCGAGCTCGGCTGTCGGGGGCAAACTCAACACCCGGTGGGATCTGTTCGTGATGCTCGACTAAACGTTTGGATTGGCAAAAAAAAAAAATCACTGACATTTCAATGCATTTTGAATTGGCAAGCCCCTATTATTCGATTTTGACGTGGGTAGTACTTTTACCATTGATTATAATATTATTTACTAGAAATATATATAATCAGATAATAAATATAAAAAAAAATCCAGATAATGGTGATGGAAGTCCTTCGGTCCTCGGGCAAATCATTGGAGGCGGGCGTGACTGCTATACATAGGCGCGAATAAGGGGCATGCCTTTAGTGACCCCTGCAGAATCAAAATAAGCATACCACAAATTCCAAACCGTAATTCTTGATCACCAAAATTCCATACGTGTACACAGTGGTCGAAGTGGATCAAAATAAGTGGGGGGATGAAACCAACCCTGTTATTCTTAAATTTTAGATTTATATAAAAAAAAAATCCAAATGAATGCTTAGATAAACTGAATAAAACCTATTTAAAAT
>JAIPRM010004928.1:0-21695 GCA_025469315.1 Stegophylla sp. TES_Ste_2020 | reverse complement strand
AAAATTTCACAAAAACGACTTGGAAACCATCATTGTTTGATCCGAATTTTATGAAAATTTAAAAATATATAGAAAATCCTATAAAAAAGATTTTGGCGCAAGAAAATTTTGAAAATGTGAAAAAAAATTTTGGACTTTTTTTGAAAATTTTTTTTTTTTATTAACTTTCTTCGTTCAGAATCGTTTTACTGAAGAAATGATTTATCGTTTCTTTAAAATTGAATACGCCCGTCAAGAGAATACCACCCGTCGTGCGAAGTACACCCATCGCACGAAGTATGTCCGGCTTTTTTAAATCGATCTCGCACAAAAAACGCACGGACTGGGCATAGACGCAACTAGGTGGGGGCTTAGGGGAGCAAAGCTCCCTCAAAACCACTCATAGATTTTTGCGCCCCTAGATTTTTTTGAAAATAATCATTTAACCTCTCCCCCCCAAAAAAAAAAAAAGTATTTTGTCCTAGTTGCTCTTATGGGACGGGGACGACAAATCTCCGTCACCAAACCATTTCACTGCAGTGTTACCGTTTTGACGTCAAACGAATTTCTCGTCGTTGAAAAATATAAGCAGAGGTACTTACCTGTTGCTGTTATAGAATAGTTGTCATCACGAATCGAGAGTTCTCGATCTGAAGAACCCCGTGACGACATTTCAGGGGATGCGTGAAAATCCACGAATCGTGAACATTTTGTCTCGTGTTTGTTTATATGTCTCATTTTGTATATAATCATTTATTCGTGTGTGTGCGAAAACAGAATCTATCTAAAGTATGGAGAAGATCATCAATAAATCATACATAATGGAAAAAGAAATATTGTGATAATTTGAGTAAGAAAAAAATAAAGAAACATAGAATAAAAATCCAGTAGGTACACGATGATGTAAAATAATTTGAATATTTAATGAAAATAAAAATTACAAATCTCTTCAAAGTGTATTAGAATTTTGTATAGGTATATACATAATGCATATATATTGTATTATTTAATTCATTAACCACAGTATTAATTTTTTTTTTTTTTTTTTTATGGTTTCAGTGAGAGATTAACAATATCTTATATAATATCTTCCTGATATTGTTATCTACGGTATAATAAAAGGTGTTTTCTAACATACCTATTAATTAGTGTTGACTCCTCAACAAATTATGTTTTTTTTTTTTTTTAAGTAATATAGCAATTATTTTTTAGTGTAATTTTTAAACGGGTAGCATGACATTGGCCGGAATTAGAATAAAAATTTTGTTACAGCTAAAACATTTATTTGTTTGATTTAGTCTCTTCTTATGATATTAACTTTGTATAATTTATAAAAATTTGAAAAAATTTAGAAATCTTAGCCCCCCAAGGGCTCCTCCTTTTTCAACCAATGTAACATGATTAGATCATTATACAATCTTTTGATCAAAAATCATAGATTATTCAAAATTTAATTTTTGCATCTCATATAATAGTTGAAACATTATTAAATGTTTCATTCCATTTACATTATCAGTCAAGTTTTATTAACACCCGACATTAAAATCACACGCAAATACATATTTTTCAACAATATATAGTGATGGTGATGAGAGTATGAGCTCATACAATAGTAAAAAAGAAATAAAACTCAAAAAGTTGAGAACCCTTGGTCGAATACATTTTAATTGATATATTAAATACATTTGATAAATTTTATCAAATTATCAAGTAAATGTATTCTACTGCAATCTATTATATTCAAACATAATTAGTTGTTAAATTAAATGATAAAGAAGGCGCATACAATTCAGGAACAAAGTTCCGCAACGAAATTATAGCAGTTATTTATTAAAATTTGTATAGTAAAATAGAATATAGTTTAGTAATTTAATGGATTTATTCATTATGAGACACATGAAAATATATATTCTCTTAAACAAACTTAAATGTTGTATATATGTTGTATAATAGTTGTAATAATACTTCAAAATTCAAAAATCACAAAAATAATAATAACAACAATTTTTTTATGAAAATGTACATTTATTAGAGTTTTAAATTAGGTACTTAAGAAAAAATATTCAAATTTATGCATTATAGAGGATTAAAAGTGAAACGAGCAAATAATGAAAAAATTGACCTCGATTTTATTGGTTATGTGATATTTACATAATATGAGCTCTCAGTTAAAAGCTTATACGTAAAAAAAATTATTTTCTAAAATTAAAGTTTATCTGGAAGACATAATATTATATTAACTTACTTAAGTACGTTAATAATATTAAATTAATATTTTCAAACGAAATTTCAATCATTTCAAAGGTTTCAGTCTTTGAAAGTTAAATAAATGATTTTGAAGAATCAGATTAGGTAGTTTAAATTCAGAAAAAAATGAAAAATGTTGATTGTAATTAGATAATTATAATGACGTGCAGATTTTATTACATTAGGTATTTAAATGTCGATTAAAATATAACGAACACACGACAGTCTTAACATGGCCTTCACGTTTTACCAAAACTTGATTACACAAAAAATTGACTAAAATAATGAATAAATTAAAACGCAACAACACTAGTGATGTTATTAATGTCGAGTTAATTAAAACTTGTTGAGTTGGAAGCTTAGGAAATAAGAAAAAAAAACATATTAATTGGATTTTACCTCTGTACAGCCACGTTTCATTTTATCAAAGGGAAAAATATTAAAATGTAATTATTATTAATAAATTGTGCACGATAATAATTGACAAATTTACGATTTTTCTTTCTTCTTTTTAAATAACTCAATAATTTATAGTATCCAATAATCAATTCTAAATGTATAACTTTGAAATTAACGATCTAATCAAATTGATATACGTATATTTATAACTTTATATTATTGGCAACGTTGCATTGGAAATCATCCGCAGTCATGTATTTTTTAAGTCTAAAAACCTTTCGTTAAGTACCTAAAATCTGCAGGGTAGTAGTTGAATATTGCACTTTTTACCTATATTATTATAATGGTCAAACTACACTAGGATCAAAGAGCTGATTTTTGAAAAAAATTAATAATCAAAACAACTTTAATTTTTCCTCCCAATTACATCAAAGATAACTTTTTTTAATCCAAGTACAACTCGACTAGAAAAGTGCAATTTGACCTGACCAAACTTCCACAAACGTGTTATGACGAAGGTAAAACTTTCGAAATCTTGTACTGACTTTCTTCCTCTTGTGCCCTGTTTTATTATTATTATTATTTTGGACTACTCTTTTGAAACTCCTCAAATCATTCGGTAAGAGACGGCAAATTATCTTTGGCGCAAAGTGAAATTTTCACTGGGGTGTTGAAAATAAAAATTCTTAAGAAATCACCCATTTCACCTGTATAAAATTTGAGTATGAACATGATAAAAATTCTGTTTTTATTATATAATTTTTTTCAAGACGCTATAAATAATAAACAATAGATATATAGAAATAAGTTCCGAGTCCAACTAGAACCGCCCACCGATTTCCACGGGGGTGTCGATCGATAACCCCTGAACCCCTTGATGTGCGCCACCGCGGTGGAAAATCCCTTAATCGGTTCCTGTTCGTAATCACTTTTTTTTTTTTTTTTTTTTGGATTAAAATAATATAGCGAGACACTATTGTTTACGCGTTCGCGTGCGTGTTTAAAAAGGCCACGGTTTACGAGGTGTGAGACACGGGGATTTACGAAATCAGAGGCGGTCGCACGCACACCATAATGAGAAAATCCCATGCGAAAATCGCGGTGTCGTGTAAAACTCACGAACGTGTCTCATGTGGCCACGCGAGCGCGTGTAATGTCACCGTAGAAACGGCCGAGCGCGTTGAAACAACATAATAATAATAATAATTCGTTATAATATTAAATGATGTGAATATACCTAGGTTCTCTTCTCGATCCATTTTCCCTCGTATCACCAACGCACTTTGTCGTCATTGTCATGCACACATTATCCGTTTGATAATACATCTAATCGGTGGTTCTCGAACTGTGCGTCACGCCTCCCTGGGGAGGGAGGGGCTCGAACGTCTGGTAGAGGAGGCGCGATGTAAATATTATCAGAACACCTAATTATTACTCGATGAGTGTAATGATTTCAAAAAAAAATGTATTCTAGAAGAAATCAAACGGTATAAATCGGTATGGAAATAATTAAAAAATTTCGTGTCTGTACAAAATAAAAATGAAAATACCATCTGATTCTTTATGATGAGTATGCAATTTTTTTCATTGTAACTTTTTTAGGATTTTAGTTCGAAATAAGATAATAATATGATTGTTCCGTGAGTTAAAGCTTGGAGACAACGCTAGATACGTTGGTTCGTCGTGCGAAGAAGAATTTTTAGCGATTTCAAAATAGAAATGTCAGTTCAAAGTACGTAGATTGGGAAAAAAAACGTACGGAATGGTAATTACGTACACACGTCACATCCTTATTTTGGGACATTAGTAAATAGTAGGTACACGGGGATAACAAGTATATTATTTTATATGGCATATCATGAAAAATTTAAATAGAGGTAATAGTTATACGACTGTTTCTTACAATTTACACAAACGTAAAACTTTGAGTATGAAAAAATATCAAAACACTAAGAAACTGTTTGTTAAATCTTATATCGTTTCATATTATCCGTTGGCGGATAATCCGCAGGCGTGAATTAAAATAGTTTGGGAACCGCTGCGATATATTTGAAGCCGGAAATGAAAACCGTTGTCCCGAACGTGTCTAATAAAACATGATCCTTGGAACTACTCGTGGAGGATATCGCGAACCAGGTTTATGATGTGGTTTCACTTTGATACGTCGCTGTTGGGCGAGTATCTTTGAAGTTTGTGTTTTTGTACGTTTCCGTGAATGAACAATTTTGCAAACACGCGTGCCTCGTACGCGTTACAGTCTAAACTAATGGAATAACGAGGGGGGGGGGCGTGACAATACAGATGAATTTTGAATATCATTACTCATTAGGAAATGGAATTTTCACGCGATATTATTACTTTGCAAGTAGGCCAGTTAAAAAATAATTTCAATGAAAATATATTTTATAAATAATTGGAAAAATTAATCCGAATTCATTGTAACGGTAAGTTTTAATTGTTATCGACGACGTTTTTCAAAAAAAAAAATGAAATTTCTAAGATTATCAAAAATATTCGAGATGCCGTTGTTTGACACGTGTGCTGCATTTCATAAGTAGACAAACAACTAACCTCGATATATTTTTGACGCTTATAAGGCAAAAGAGCCAAAGCAACATTTTCTCTGTTTTCACGAAACGCAAAAACGGTTTTTTGATTGTTTTGATTCTCAAATAGTTACAATTTTTTTTTTTTTTAATTTTTTTTGATGTTTATGACAAGCGATGATTTTCTCTTATTTTGATGTAATATCAAAGATATGATGCAATTCGCCATGTTTTTAGATTAAAATTTAAGTAATAATAATAGTTTCAATAAAATATACTAAAATTCAACCTAATCTAACCTAACCTAACCTATGCCTCATTAGCATTTGTTCAATCTACAATCACTGTAATATGTTTAAGCAATATAAAACTTGTCACCTTGACCTTGATTTTGAAGAATGTCGCTCAGTCTCTTTTTCTAGAGATTTTATACTAACAGCGATTATCCCTCAAAAAAGTCATTCATTTATCATATTTATAAACGTCCAAACAAAAGTGTTGTGTATACCCAAAGTTTTCGAACTAAATGTCTCTTTGTATAATAAACACAAAAAATAAGATTTTGACAAACAGATAGTCCCTTTTGCCCTGTCATCGTCGTTTTATTTGTGTGCCGTATTGTCTTATTAGTAAAATGATTTAAGTAAAATACCTTTGACTTGAAATATTTGCCACGATTGCATGACACTTGATGAGCAAAAGATAAAAAAAAAAAAAAGTTGGTTAATTTTATAATTTGTACGTGAGGTCAGAAATATTCCTCGTCCCTGACCTGCGTATATATAGTAATAACGCTCAAGATATTTTGTTCCGAAATTATAATCATGGGCCACACCCTGCGGTCAATAAGCTTTAAAATTACACGTTTTAGAAAAAACTAAAATAAAAATAATAATAATTATGGAATATTTCGAATATCGTCATTTATTCGTAAAACTTTTAAAAAAATATTCAAATTATGCAACACACTAATAACGTATGATTATCGCGTGGAAAATAAATAGTTTGTCGTCTGATTTCCCATAGCAAATATTCAATATATATATATATAGTAAACTACACGGCTAAAATGGCAGTGAAACTGATGGAAAATTTTCATGGAAACCTGACATAATTATTACAAAAGACGACGAAAAGTCTGCGCTTTTGTTGTGCCGAGTTCGCAAGAGCGTAGGAGATTTTATCCAAACTTCAATGATAATATTAAAACAAAAATATCAAAATGATTTCCGCTACATTGTTAAAATTACGTATTGTCTATTGAAAATAAATAATCTTTTAAATGAATTCATTAAAAGAACAACGGCTTTTCGTTTATAATTAATAATAATTATTAAATAAATTCAATTAAAAATGAAACAACTAAAGAGCGTTTATTTAGTGAATACGTACGTTTTTTTTTTTTTTTTTTTAGAAAATGTTATGTTTATAATATGATAACTGGTGAGGTTTTACTAAAAATTATGTTTAATTAAATTATTAATTAATTTATTTCGAGTAAGAATTGAATAATTTCTTCGAAACTTCACAAGTACTCGACACTTAAATTTTATAGTATTAACCTTAAAATGTACAATGTAAAAATAATTCATTGGAATAGATTACACCCTGATAGTCATTGGACGCCATTTCACAATAATAATAAAATATATTCTAATTTTCACGAGAACTTTTTTCAAATTTTAAACTTTAGTATTTTATGTTTTTACCAATCAAAGGACACACACACACACACACACGAGTCTCAGATATTTACGTGGTTTAAATAAATGATGTGTAAAAACAAGAATATTATTTTAACACCAAACAAACGAGTTATATTGTATGAATATTAACCGTAATGCGTGACCCCTTGTTGTACGCTTTTAATTCAATTTTGATTTCGCGCGAACGATAAACATAACGTGTGCATTTCGTTTTTTTTTTTTTTTTTTTTTTTTTTTATATACGTAATTTTATGCAAACGATACAAAATCCAGATCATCACAAATCGCGCACGTAGCTACTAATAATTAATATCGAATGTAATCGCAAACAAACGACTACGGTTTAATTGGCACGAGTTTTTTTCACTGCAGTAATGTGAAAATATCAATTTAAACCGCGCGCGTAGCAATGTGAATATTATTATTTTTTTTTTTAATAAACACCTGAGATCGTATCGAAGAGCCAAAATGCGTTTATGTTTTACTGTGAATGTCCGCAATTTTCAAATTAACCACCGTAATATTAGATACGAAGAACTTTTCTTCGTTCCTCATTCCTCTAGTTTAGCTCATTCCCCCATTGATATTTTACTTCTCTCAGCAAGTAACACCTTTTGTAATAATAATTTATATATCTAGTCAATGTTTCGTCACTTATAGATTCCGAACGAAGTGAAGAACCTTATGATTTTACAATGATGTTTGTTTTTTTATTTTTTTATTTTTTTTTCTCTTTCTGTAAACACTTTTTCGTATAGAAATACTTGTCCGAAAGTTTCAATCGGTTTACTTTAAACAGGTCATTTTTCCAATTTCTCAATACTTTTTCCAAGCGCTGTGAAAATATGTCGAAAAATTGACGAAAAACGGCAAAATACGCAATTACCGAAATTTCCGTAAAATTGAAAATTTATTTTTACCATAACTTCTACATTAATGGAGGTAGAAACTTGAAACTTTCACCAACTACTAAAAACGGTGAAAAAAACATTTTTTATCAATATCAAAATGATTTGATCAATTTTGAGTTAAGTACGGTATTTTGAAAATTTCGGAAATATCTCATTTTTTGTTAGTTTTTATGCAATAAAATTTTTGATTTTTGATATTAAGTCTTGAACATTTAATATGATCTCACTGGCATATGTGTTTAATTAATCTGAAAAAATCTCAAAAATCGTTATTCATCTTTTTTTTTTATACCCGTTTGAAATTAGAATTTCGACTGAATTCGTTAGTTTTACTTCAAATTACGCACTTAAACGTACATATAAGAAAATTGGCTGAACCGATTAGTTTGAAATTTGGTGTCTGGATAGAAAATTTCATTGCGAATATTTTGGTGCAATTAAATTTCTTACGGACAAAGAAATAAACATTTTACAAGGGTAAGACTGAAAAGAAGTCGAAGAAAGTACAGACAGATATTGCGAAATATCTATATATTATAAGCAATTAATTACTGAAGGATGATAATGTTTTATCGCATATTTTGTATTTTTCGACGCTAATATACGATGGTGTGAATTAAAATCCACGTGCAACAATAGTTTTCTATCTATTTTATTCTATTTTGAAAATTCAATATTTTCGGTTATTATACTACATAGGTACCTACTAATTCACCTACATAGTCAAGTTATGTGTTGCGGCCTAGTGGTAACGGAACCGCGAGCACCAGGCTCAATTCCAGCCCGGCACTCCGAATTTTCGCATTTTTTTTTTTTTTCTTATATTATTAATTTCCTTCGTTAAGAATCGTTTTACTGAAGAAATGATTTATCGTTTCTTTCAAATTTAATACGCCCGTCAATAGAATACCACCCGTCGTGCGAAGTACACCCATCGTGCGAAGTATGTCCGGCTTTTTTTTATTTTGTTTTTTCTTATTCTCTTCTTTATTTCTATTTCTTGTAGTAATTTTTCTTTTTTTTTTTTTTGTTATTATATCTGTTATTTTACATAATATTATGTATATTAGCTTATACCTACATCATCTAAATTGTAATCATAATTTAATGTGTTGATGTTATCAAAATATATTGTAAATATTGGGCTTACGCCTGTTATTAATTCAAATAAATAAATAATTTGGCGAATTCTGACAGTCACCGCGTTGAATGTTGATAATGACGATTTATAGGCATATTTATATGCATATAAATTGTGAAGTATTTATAATCGTATTAAATTAAACAATATTAGATTTTTAGTTTTAATTATAAATGTCTCCCGGTCTGAACGAAGGGAAACAGTAACGATAGTGAAATAAATGTTAATAAATCATAATTTAGTTTAGCCTATTAAACAAATGAATAACGAAAAATATTATATATTAAACGTGCGTTGTGATTTTAAGTATTGAAATGCAATATATTTAAATGAACATGATATATTTTGTAAACTGGTCTTTTTCGTTTTATTGTAAAATTATTATATTTCATTAAGTGTACAAAAAAAGCAATTAAAATAAGCAAAAAAAAAAAAAATAATACCGTACCTTTTTAAAAATATTATATTGCTGACAACTGTGCGTTTTAGGGTTATTATTATTATTATTGTTGTGTGCGTATAGTGTCGACCTATTATTATATATTTTAAAATGTATCATGGCCCACTTTCGTTACACATTGTTGAAAGGTTGACGGTTTCTGTTGTGTGTGTGTGTGTGTGTGTGTGTGTGTGTGTGTGTGTGTGTGTGTGTGTATACGTGAATTTCGTCACAGACAATCAGAGTGAATATTCAGAAAATTCGTTGGTCCGGAAAATTGCGGTTAATGGTGAATCATTAGTATTGATTTTCGTTCGCGAGCATTTCGTAATAAATTTCATCCAGAGGCATTATTTTCACACCCGCAGAGTTCACACGTCCCCCGACCGTTTAATTAAATGGGCATTTCACCCCTAAAAACACGTCCCGGCGCATTAATAATAATTGCCCTTTACACTGCTAAAGATATCCGAATTCTTGTGGTCTCTTCGTCCCTTTTGTTCGCGAAAAAAAAAAAAAAAAAAAAAGAAAAGAAAGAAAAGAAAAAAGGTCCATTCCCGGCGAGTGTAGTCTGGTGGACAGAAATAATTTCGACGTCCATAATAATATAATATTATCATAAAAGAATAAAATATCACATTAACTACGGGTGTATTCAGTATTGGAAAAAGATAAATAAAAAATCATCTAGATAAAAGATAAAAGATAAATTAATTTTTATCTAGATAAAAAAAACACACCACTAGTTTTATAAAAATATTCAAGTTAATGATTTTATTTAAGACCAACAGCCACAAATTATTATTTACAGAGCAAAACTATAAAATAAAATAGTATTAAAAATTTAAACATATATTCAAAACTATTATATAAATATATATATACATAAATAATATTATTATAATATTTTAATATATTATAATATAATGAATATTAATTATAATATTATTACTATAAAAAACAAAAAAACTGCATAGGTTGTGCAATTCGTATTACATTTTGGTACATAGGTACACAGTTAATTATTTGTACATAATTAAAGAAATTGTGATTTTGAAAAAATTGCGAGGCAATGCATATAATATTTATAAATTTAAGTATTGTATTCAGTTATACTTAAACATATATACCTAATATTGTATATTTTATTTAGTTTTTGAAGTATAAATTTATTTAAACAAATAAAATATTATGAAAATAATACAAAAAACACAATTACAAATTATATAGGAATACATTGAGGAAACTATAAAATAAAATAATACTTAAATTTTTAACATAATTATGATCTATTTTATATATTTATAACTGATTTTTCGTTTGAATTATAATTTATACAAAAACATTTCGAGTATGTACCAAGTAGGTACTAACTATAAACACTACTAACTAATCCAAAAAATATGCAATTTTACGGGAAAAATCATTTAGATAAATGTGTAAAGATAAAAGCAATTTTCATCTAAGATAATTTTTTAGATAACTCACAATTATTTATCTAGATAAGATAAAAGATAACTAAATTTTTATCTAGATAAATCCCAACACTGGGTGTATTTATCATTCCGCTCGTTCGATCGAAATAATAAAATAAAATATAATAATTATTGATCGATTTTTATTTTACGTATTATATTGGTAGGGATGATTTTAATTTTAATCGTGTGCACAGCGTTTAATTTAATGACGATAACGCAAAAATCATGTAAAACGCGGTTTTAATTACACATTTATATATGTATCAAAACGATTTATAATAAATGAGAGAATACCTAACTTTATTCCAGTACGTTAAACTCGTATACATATTTTATTTGAACGTTTTATACGTTCATTTTATTAACCACATAATTTATTCGACGTGGCACCAGAAATTAATATATTTTTTAATTGTTTTCAGTAATAATAGTAATGTAATTTGCATAAACGAAATGATTATTTTATTTTAATATCTGTCGTTTAATTATAAAACCAGTAAAAAATAAATAAACACGTTTTCTATCATTATTATTATTATTATTATTATAATTATTTGTAATGCTTTTTTCTAGAGAATTTTAAGTGAAATCAAATTAATTTTATAACTCAATGAGTTAAGATTAATAACTAATTACTAATAGTGTGTAAAAATGTTTGTATAAAGTATCCAACCGAAATTGTATGATATAAACTCAGGTACTTGTAAATTATAATTAGGCATGACAACATAATATTGAATAATTATATTTGGAAAGTCATTTTCTTTTCTTTGTACAGAGTATTTTTGGAAACTAGTAGATTACGCAATCGATTTAAGTGTGATTTATATAGACGATTTAGCAACTAGGTTAATTCTACGACTTGGGTGTTCACTAATAAAAATAATTTTCGATAAAGCATTCCCATTCTCTAATGAAGAATAGTACTAGTTCAAAGTTTAAATGGAATAAATTTGTTTATAATATTTTTTTTTCCAACATATACGTTAATAATTACATATATTATTAGAGCAGAGGTTTCTATTCTGATGTATGGCGTACGCCATACATTAGTTATTAACTGACCACAAAATATCATGTTAATAAATTATTATAATAATCAAAACGACAAAGAAGGAATTACAATATAGAAAATGTATGAAATCATATGACAATTATTGTAATTTATATGAAATATACAAACAAAAGGAGAAAAAATTTTGTTTGTTATACAGATAGTCCTAAGTCTGTAAAAGTGAGAAGGAAAATGTTCGAAAACAAACTTATAAAGCATTTAAACACATTATTTTCGTTAGTTTTTTTTTTTTTTTTTGTTTTTTGAGTGTTAATAGACTTTTGGTATAGTTTATATTATATACACAAACTAGTTCCACGTTTGAGTCGTTTAAATACCGGTATTAGCTGATATTCGTGTGTGCGCATACGAGTTGTAAGAAAAGGGTAAATGTACGCGAACGAGTATCACTCGACTATACATCACTTAATGTACCATTTATCCTGTGTGGTACAACTCCAAACGCAATTTTGAGACGGGTGTAATTTTGATATTTCCCTAGCCGTGGCCAGAGGTTCGCGCCGCGTGATGATAAATTCTACAATCCGCAATTTTAAGTAATTAATAATTATTTTTTTATTAGTAGTTACTTTTTGCCAAAAACGATGTCTTTCAATAAGAGAAACGAATTTTTCAACAAACGTTGTTATTTTATTCATCGTTTCTTTTAGGTTAGACATCCGATGCGGGTGCCGTCGACTCTCACGGTTTTCCGCGTGACAATAATAATATTTATGTTCCTGACGCGGTTTTGATATTTGTCAGTTTATTTCCGGTCCCGTCGTCGGTCGTCGCGCACGCACACAATAGACGCTAATTCGGGCGCGCGTACACACAATATGATAATCGCGGTGAATACGCATATCGACGCGCGGGCGTTTACGGGTAAAGTCACCGGACCGACCGGCGATAATGGGAATCACGGGCGGGTAGATTGGGATATAAATTTAGAAAAAAAGGTACCGTATAATTGAAAATCCGACCCTCCCCAGCCGAACACCGCGACCGCCGCCGCCTGCGAGTATAAATATAAACATACGTCGTCGTCGTAACGGTGTTTCCTCCCTCCGGTTCGCTCAATTTAACATCAATTAAAACATTGGCGCGGGGAAATTCCAATACACGTGGCGCCGCTCGTACACACGCGCGTATTGTAAAAATATAATAATAATAATATATCATTATGTATATAAACGAGCGCGAAAAACGCCGTGGAACACTATCGTTCGTAGGTGTACAGTCGACGAGGAAAAAAGTATACAATAATAATGTGAAATAATAAAAGAGACGATCGATCAATGGGACGCCTAACGAACCGCCGCCGTTTCACTCGTGTGCGGCAGCGAACGAGCTTTCGATTTTGATATACATTATATTATTTTAGATTCTGAACGAAAGTGAAGAAGCTTATGTTTTTACAATGATGGTTATTTTTTTCTTCCTCTGTCAACACTTTTTCCTATAGAACTACTGGTCCAAAAGTTTCGATCAGTAACTTTATAGATCCAAAATCGAACCCAGATGATACTTTTAAGGGGTCATTTTTCAAATTTCTCAATATTTTTTTTAATAATGCGAAAAAACTGAAAAATAATTTTCAAAAAACGGCAAAATATGCAATTACCGCAATTTCCGTAAAATTGAAAATTACTTTTTGACATGACTTCCAAAATAATGCAGCAAAAGACTTGAAAATTTCACCAATCACTAAAAACAGTCACGAGAAAATTTAATAATAATTTCAAAAAGATTTGATCAATTTTGAGTTAAGTGCAGCATTTTGAAAGTTTCGGCAATATCTCATTTTTTGTTAGTTTTTATGTAATAAAATTTTTGATTTTTGATATTAAGACTTGAAAATTTAATATTATCTCACTGACATATATGTCTACTCGACCTGAAAAAATCTCAGAAATCGTTAGTCAATTTTTTTTTTTTTATAACCGTTTGAAGTTAGAATTTCGCCTGAATTCGTTAGTCATACCTAAAATCACGCACTTTAACGTACATATAAGAAAATTGGTTCGACCGATTGTTTTGAAATTTGGTGTCTGGACAGAAAATTTCATTGCGAATATTTTGGTGCAATTAAATTTCTTACGGACAAAGAATTAAACATTTCACAAGGGTAAGACTGAAAAAAACTCGAAGAAAGTACGGACACTATATTTTGTTATTCGCTTATCTTATCGTACGTATATTTCGACGCTAAATTTAATACGATACAAGTCGCTAATTACGGTGTGACCTTTGGACTGCCGCCCAAATACATTTCTAAGAACCACAACGCCTTATCAGTTGTCACATATTACACGGACCGCCATGTATATGTATACATATTGTATATTGTATATGTATATGTTTACACTATTAAATAACAGTACCTATCTAACCAATTGTTTTATATTAAATTTATAGTATTGACTTCCTTCTTTATATTATTTATTAACTTCCCTCGTTCAGAATCGTTTTGTTGAAGAAATGATTTATCGTTTCTTTAAAATTCAATACACCCGTCAAAGAATCCCCCCAACCGTCGTGCGAAGAACACCCATCGTGCGAAGAACACCCATCGTGCGAAGTATGTCCCGCTTTTTTTTTCATTTCGCTGTGCTTTTCGTGCCTCTTCTGTTTCACCGTCGTCGTCGTCATTATCGTCACGCACAGTAGTCTCGCCGAAGACAATGGTGGCTCTCAATCGATTTCGCGTGCACAAACACGACTCGGAGAGAGGGCGCGCGTTGTTGGCACTCGATTAGCCGGCGGTTCGAGTACGTGAAAAAAACGTATACGTAGCGCTTTTAATATTATATATTCGCGGCGACGTCAAAAAGGATCATCTCAACAGGTTTGGGATAGGTCCAGGCCCCAGTGGCGGATTCAACGGCCTCGGCCCGAATTAGATTTTTAATTAATTCAATGATGGGTAATTTCTCAAAACCACATTATCCGTTGTTATTAGCTTATCTGAAAAATTTTACTATAGTGCCGGATGGAGGGCAACTGCTGTGTAGCGTCGTGGAAAATTGTCTCGCCAATATACGAAATATGATGTGGACCAGGGACGTAGGTATAGATTTTGAACGGGATGGATTCAAAAGTTAAATTTTCAAATAAATGCACGACAATATTACGGAACATAAGTTTCGAAAACATTGCGCTAAATCAAAACTAAGTACGTATGGTTAATAAAGGTTATTTTTCAAAATTCTCAAGAGTTTACAGAAACGTAAGGAAAACTATCGTAAATTTGAGTAAAACATGCAAAAACATATTTTCTTCATTAAATATTAGTATTATTTAGTTGGCTTCTAGATTGTATTTTAGAGAGGTAATTTTTTGAATTTTTCAATTCTTAAATTTTTTTCTTTTTTTTGAAAAAAACTACCCAAAATTTTACAAAAACGACTCGGAAACCATAATTTTTTGATCCGAACTATATGAAAATTTAAACATAGATAGAATATTATATAAGAAAGATTTCGGCGCAAGAAAATTTTGAAAATGTAAAAAAAAAATTTAGACATTTTTCTAACATTTTTTTTTCTCATTTGTTCTTTATATTATTAACTTGCTTCGTTCAGAATCGTTTTATTGAAGAAATGATTTATCGTTTCTTTAAAATTCAATACACCCGTCAAGAGAATCCCACCCGTCGTGCGAAGTATATACGGCTTTTTATTAATAAGGTACTGAAAAAAAAAATTTAAGATTTAAATTTTGGACTATGGGCCACCCCCCCCCAAAATTAAATCCTGGATCCGCCACTGCCAGGCCCGGACTGACGGAAGTGGTCCATGGATGGTCTATGGCCCTGCTCCTCAAGAGCTACTAGCTTTAACAAACATTTATGATTTTTTTTTTTTTTAAATATTTTCGAGCCAGAAGTTACACGATTTATATATCCGTTAAATGTTTTAATTTTAGGTCATTTCAAATTCGAAAAAAAAAAAAAAAAACGATAATATTTATTTAATTACAAAAATGTAGACATCAGTGGAGAGCTAAGTATTTTTTTTTTCTTTTACCGTACTATATTCTATCTAAGACCTCTTTCGAGATTAGTTGACTTAAGTTTAATTAGCTAGCTACCTCGAAAAACACAAAAGTCATGCCTCTGACTGAATGACGTGTTTACGATTTCTGTCTAGAGGTTGATGAACCGACGACGATGACCAGCGAAAATCAGCTCATCAGTGGAACTTTGCCTTCCCCTTTGTTCCTGTTCTTACGTTGATGTGAGCTCGTTTTAATGCATTCGAATGAATTTCGAATTTGATATTTAACATGGTTTTGAAAAATAATAACGAAAATCATTATTTCACGTGAAAAGAACTTTACAAACGCGTACAAAATATTATTCAATAATTTATAAAAAATTAAAATGTCATTTGAAAAACGCTAGTTTCTTTTTGTACATCTTGAATTACAAATCTTACGAGTTATAAACAAGACACTACCAAAGCATTCAAAATTTTTTTTTTAAATGTTTTCAAGTTTGCATAGTGTATAACCAGACACTAGGATACACTAACATGCATGGCTACTAGCATGCACAACACAATTTTTACTTTTTTTTTTTTTAATGAAATTACTTTTAGCACCACGTTCGGAATGGCAAGTATTTTTTTTTTTAAACTTGCCCTAAGCCAAAATAACATTGACCGAGTCACAGCTATTTCATTAAATTAAAATTAAAAATAGGTTTATTTATTTAAATGATCCGCGAGAAAATATTATTTATAAAATTAGTTCAAGAGTTATTTTACAATAAATGCTATAATTTTAAATGCTTCACAACGTTAAGAACGGATTCGTATAAATGTAGTCAATGAATTGCATTTATTTTTTAAGTGTTTATGAAAAGATTACTATTGATCACATTATATAAAATGTGTATACATGACTAAAATTTTATTCGTATAAGCTTCTAATATTTCGGGTGTCGAAAACGATCGGATATGTCACGCACAGTTGGTCTATTTATTTCAATATATTTTTTAGAAGCAGTCCCTGATATTTCATATTTTGCATTTGATGTAAAATGTAATAATTACTGATATTTAATAAAAGCTATCGTTTGACCGAATAAATAACAACAGATTCAATTTATTTTTTAACATTGTATTTTTACGTTGTTATGACATCGAGTGAATAAACAAAACAGTGTTTTATTGAAAAATTTGGAGAAAAATTTCAATAATCGAGTGACGTTTTTCTCGTGCCGACAATTTAATGATTACAGAATAAAATTCAAAGTACTCAGAGATGCTTTCAATTTTTGGTCGCAGATTGTCGTTGCAAGTCGGATCTCTCGTTATAGCAACTTCGATCATTGTAAGTACGCTACGCATTCATCTAAATAATTTTTATATTTTGGAAAAATACAGATCATACGAACCGAGGATATACATAGGTAATCAGTTTTGTTTGAAACGGTGCTTAAGTACCCCTTATTGTCAATTGTTTATAATTATTTTCATTTTTTTTTTTTTTTTTTCTACAAGATTTACAATAAATAAGTAGTAGGGAGGGTTTTTACTTCGATAATTCAGTTTCTATTTCAAACTAAACAAGTTAAAAATACTCAAATATAATATAATACATATAAATAACAATTTATTTCTGTATAATAATTTAAGTTTTGTCGTGGTCTTTGAAATTTCTGGGGATAGAACGTTAAACATTGACCAAAAATGGCAAGCAAAAAACAAAAATCAAAATTCCTTTTTATTTAGTCATCTATTGTAGTATGGTATGCCACAAAGGGACATAACGGTCTACTTGCCCCCTTCCCTTGCGGTTCGGTTATATTATAAATTTATTGTTTTTTTTTTTTTTTTTTTTTTTTATTCCAGACTAGTAGCGTTTGCACTGCACTCACTAATATATTAGGAGTACATTATTTGGACTCGGGTAGTAAGCAACGATTAAACTGTCAAAATAAAATCGTACCTAGAATTTGACAATTAATAATTCAATTATTATTATAACATTTTCAGCATCATGGACCGTCGTTATGCTTTATTTTTTATTTACATCGGTTACTTGGAGTATGGCATTCGTCGGAACGTACAAAGTAAATTATTGTTATTATTATTTTATTTTTTTTTTTTTAATAAGATAGTAGTCGAATGTTGTAACTAGAAATGGATACAAATCGGATCGACTTTAGCACTTACATTAACTGATTAGTTCCGATTAGTTTTAAATCATGATTTATTTTTTTTATTAATTGAATATATTTTTTAGGCAATTTTTGAATGCTGTTTTTTGTCTTTCAAAAGGAAAATCAGATAACAATTTAGCCTAAAATGTGCTTAATTTGTCCGAAAAAAATATTCGATTAAACTTGTACATCCACTAGTCATTGCAGAGATTTTAGTCATCGGTTTAATTAATTATTGATTTTCAGGAATCGGCCAAAATACTGAGAAGAGCCCAGATAATGTGGTCGATTTGTATTTGCACCTGGATATTGTTAATTGTGTGCTCAGTTATTCCTGGTCTCGTCGGGTAGTTTATTTATATAATTGAAATTTTAATGTACTTACTTAATTTTTAAGATTGCCGGCAGCGTTTTTCGCGATAACACTTTTGTTTAATCATTTTAAGTACCTCATGATTAGTGGCGCATTCTGTTTTACTGACTGTTCCGTCTTTACTCTCTAAGGGGTGCGGAAAAACATTAACTTATAAAAAAAAATTACGTTTTGATTACTATAAACTTCAAAAATCATAAATTAATAATAACGATACAGTTTTTTTGTGATATTATGTTGATTTTGAATCGTTTTTTGTGTGACCAAATCAAACTCCTACAAAATAATTAGTTACATTTCTCGGTTTCTACGTTTTTCAAATGCCGTTCTTGTAGTTTAGTGCAGGGGTAGCCAACTCCCGTGGACTAGAGATCGACCTTTGAGTTTTTCTATCCTGTCACGATCGACATTTAACCTGATTTATTGAATTATCAAATAATAATAATAATAATCATTTTTAATAATTCAGTTATATTACAGACAATGATATAATATAACTAACACATTCCCTTAGGCTATAGAAATAGCTGACGTTTTTAGATTTCACTCTAAAAACTCTCTCTCTCTCTCTTTTCTCATCTCTCTTTCTCTCTCTTCTCATCTCTCTTCCTCTCTCTTACGAAATCTGTTTTATTTATTATGCGTACATCTTTTCTTTTTTCATTTGTCATAACTTAACTTTTTTTCATTCTTTGGCACTCATAAATTCTCATTTATTAATTTATCCGGATGAATTATATGTATTTGATTTTACTTGAGGTGAACTCTCGAAGTCACCGGATAGCATTGAGTGGGTGTAGAGGGAGGTGGGAAAAGCGTCTATGAACCTCATTAACATTGTTATTTTAAGTGTAAAAATTAAAAACATTGCAATGTTTGTGTGTAAGAAAAAAAAAAAAAAGCAATTAATAATAATTATGGTTTAAATCGTTATGAAATATTTTCGCTTTATTTCCTCGACAGTTACGTTTGCGTCGACACCCGTTGCCCGGAAACCATGTGGTTGATACAAAGTCCTAGACCGTACGAGACCGACGAAGATAATAATAATTATTCCGTATCACAAACGAAAAGTTTTCTCCTATACGATTTACTAAAACATCCACAAAGACCGATCATGTCAGTCATCGTGTTATGCTTGCACTCGGGTAATTAAAAAATAATATATAATACGACCGTGGACGTTTTCACGGCGGGGGAGTGGGATTATATAAGGGATGATCTTTTTTTTTTTTTTTTACTCAACCTTTAAACATTGTTAAATGTACTCAATATAAAACTGAAAAGAATTGTCAGTTATTCCTCCTGTACATTACACAGAAACTCTGTTTAGAATCCATTTATTTTTTATTTTTTTTTTAATCCACAAAAAGGATTATTAAAATGGATTTTTACTGACTGTGCCACTGTGGTTCACGTGAATAATGTGTTGCATTTGAAGTGTTGATTCCTTTCCTGAAGTTTGCGACAGGACATTTTGAACTAGAGAGAGTTCAGAAATTGTCAAAAAATTTTAATCTATAACCGTCCAATTATCACAATACAAAAACAAAAATGTTATCGTTAAATAAAATAAAATGTTACGTTTAATTTTTGATAGGTATTTTCGCGTATGCTTGGATCTATCTTAACCGTTACAAGGAAAGCATATGTCCGAACCGCATCAAGAAATCTGCAGTAGCTGAGCATTTAAATTGATGAATAATACGAAAAAATATAAGTTCACTTTGAAACCGAATTCGCGAGTGATGTGGCAAAACAAAAAATCTTAATTAACTATATTTTATTCGTTATTAAATTTATAGTGTAATTTCTATGACATTACTATAATTTCACTAAAACGCATAAACTGCATGTCTGTATCGTAATTAAATTTATATTTTTTTTCTAATTAAGCACCTATTATTCGGTCAACACGTTAACGAAACACATTTAATCAGTCATCATATTCGTCATAATTAATTCAATATTTTTTTTTTTTTTTTTAATTAGCTGAAATGATTGTCAGTATGTTTTTATTGCATTAAATTATTAAAACCAATTAACGAAAAGTATTAAGAATTAGTACCTGAATTTAATGAGTCAACTTTACTACAGGATTAGGTACATATATTTAATTATTGTTAGGCCTTAGGGGACTTGTGGCTCTTAAAACAATCAAAAGAAGTGCTTTAAAACTTCTTTGTAAGCAGTCAAATAAACATTTACAAATTATAAAATTAAGCAAAAATATTTAATCTATATATATATATAAAAAAATAATAATAGTAAATAGACAATTATCTAAAATAAGAAAAAATGAGGAAACGTTTCTAATTTTTTTTCCACAATAAAATACTAGACTCAAACTAAGTAAGAATTCAACGGAAGCATAGTAATGACACGTAAAAATACATTTTTGTTACAATTTCGAATTTAGCAACTTTGAAATGTTGACTTCACATCACGAAATTTTGACGCAAAAACCAAAAATGTTGACTTCGCATCATAATCAAATTATTAACCGAGGAATTTGAAATATTGAGGTTGTGATTCAAAAATAGGTATTAACCAAATAGTGGCTATAATAAATCAATCATCAATAACTGATGAAATTAAAATTTAAAATCGTGAAGTCGAAATTTCTGACACAAAGTCAATATCGTCAATTAAATTATTAATATTAAATTATTTGTTTTTTAAATCCGTAGTAACTATTAATTAAATTGGATTTGGGCATGGTCAGGTAAGTTAGACGTCTCGTTTAATATAATTTCACGTCCAAAACAATATTCTCGTCTACTACTGACAATTGCAATTAACGAATTATCTCGCCTGCATTTAAATTTTGACATTTTCCCAAAAAATCAATGGCATTCGATTTATACGGACAATTTTGACGCTGCTTGTCGGATACAGAAATGTTAAAAAAGAAGCCGGACATACTTCGCACGATGGGTGTTCTTCGCACGATTCCGAACGAAGGAAATTAATAATATAAAAAATAAATGAGAAAAAAAATGTTAGAAAAATGTTCAAAATATTTTCTTTTATATTTTCAAAATTTTCTTGCGCCAACATCTTTCTTATATGATTTTCTATGTACGTTTAAATTTTCATAAAATTCGGATCAAAAAATGATTGTTTCAGAGTCGTTTTTGTCAAATTTTGGGTAGTTTTTCCAAAAAAAAAAAAAAATTGAAGAATTGAGAAATTCAATAAATGACCTCTTTAAAGTACAATCTAGAGGCAAATCCGGTTTCAAAAAGTTATT
>JAIPRM010004927.1:0-21696 GCA_025469315.1 Stegophylla sp. TES_Ste_2020 | reverse complement strand
GTTCAGAATCGTTTTACTGAAGAAATGATTTATCGTTTCTTTAAAATTTAATACGCCCGTCAAGAGAATACCACCCGTCGTGCGAAGTACACCCATCGTGCGAAGTATGTCCGGCTTTTTGATATTACGACTAAATCACAAAAATTAATTTCAAAAAAATCTAGTTTACGATATATTTTACCGTTTATTTTTTTTACTTAAAGTTTTTGTAGCTTTCCTCGCTTTTATAAATTGTTTTTTTTTTTTTTAAATTGATCTCTCAAAATTACCATTCCGAAATATATATATTATATACACCCTAAATGTAGGTAAATATTCTTTCGTCTGGAAAGTATTTAAAAGAAAACAATTCAAGTAAAGTATAGACAAGAAAGCCGGACATATTTCGCACCACGGATATTCTTCGCTCCTCGAGTCACATACTCTTGGTAGGTGCGTAGAATTTTAAGGAAATGATAAATCATTCAAGACGATTCTGAACGAAGGAAGTTAATAGAATAAAGAACAATAATAGTCGTCATTTTCAATACACCCACCAAGAGTATTTGATCCGAAGAGCGAAGAATATCCGTGGTGCGAAGTATGTTCGGCTTTCTTGTCTGTACTTTACTTTTTTTATTTAATAAATAAAGGAAAGGAAAAAAAAATTAACGAGAAAAAAAGTGCTAGAAAAATGTCCTATATTTTTTTTTCATATTTTCAAAAAATTGTTGCGTCAAAATTTTTCTTATATTATTGTCTATCTATGTTTAAATTTTTATAATGTTTGAATCAAAAACTGATGGTTTCCGAGTCTTTTTTTTATCAAATTTTGGGTAGTTTTTCTAAAAAAAATTGAAAAAATGACTCATTTAAAGTACCAACTCCAGTTTTAAAAAATTGCTGACCGAGACTTTTGGACAAGTAGATCTACATGAAAAAGTGTTTACAGAAAAAAAAAAAAAACAAACATCATTGTAAAAACACTATCTACTTCACTTTGTTCAGAATCTAAAATACTCCAATGAAAAAGAACTTAACTATAACTAAAGTCAGTGGCGCCAATGAAAACGGTTTGTACTAAAAATTTTGTAAATTATGCGTGTTACTTTATGTAAAAATGAAAAAAATTAATTATTTTTAATAACTCAGGGGACAGCAATATTCCTGTCGAATAATTGGTTACCTATTAAATTTTTTTTTTCAAGTCGCGTTCTATTCCTGTCGATTTGTAACGGGGCATTCGTGCTTGGCTTGTTGGCTTCAATAGAGAGCTTTGTTAAGTCATTCACAGCGGTTTCTTTTTCCATAAACCTGTTGATGTTTAGACTTTCGAGCCGTCTCGGAGTTTTTATCGTTTTGAAATACTTGTCCAACTCCAGTTTTACGTTCTTGCGAATAGGCGCAGTTTGAACTGATGCTTCAAAGGTTGGAATCCCGTTCAATTTCGTCTGTTGTTCACCTATTGAAACGGACGTATTTTCCTCACAATGTTTGTCCGCAATAATTTCCACCCGGTTTTCGTTGTCCAGTGGAACGTAAAAATCGGAGGAAGCTTTCAAATTGGTTCCTATTCGACGGGACAAACAACCCGTTCCGGTCATATTGACACATGAAGTTTCTTGATTTTTTACCGGAATATTCGCTTCAGATAGTGTCCTACAGGTATCAGATTTAAATATATTACTATCGTTATTCCACCATCGATGTGTCCTGAAACAATAATAATAATTATGAAAACGAGAATTTTTATAATTCCACACATTAAAATCAGTGGTTCTCAACCGTTGTTAAAAATATAAATTTCACAGTATGTAATTTTCGTCATTAATTTATTTTAATTATTACATTTATTGTTAAGTGGTCACTGCAGGTGTAGGTAAAATATTATTAACAATTATTATAAGTCGTTAGACGTCAATGTTTTCAAACAGTCGTGATTAAAGTTAATAGTTTATTAAATTAAAAAAATGTACTCGTATATTCAATAAAATGAATAAATTTTTTATTTATTAAACATCATATCAAGAATAATGAGATTTAAAGTATTATAGTTAATTAAAAAAAAATGTTTACGATTATTCTTAAGTACGATAATAATTATTTAAGTTTCGGTTTTTTTTTTTTTCTTTTGTGGTGGGAAATTAGAGGAGCGTCTTATGTATAGTGTGTAAAACTAAGAAAACTAAGAAAAGAAAAGTAATTTCTAGAACTAAAAGAAATGAGAGTAGCGCTCTCATCTATTCGTCCTTGTATCAGTCAAATAACAAAATACCAAGTCAAATATCGCATTGAATTTTAAGTACATAATATACTACCAATAATATAATAACAGTAATAAATTTATTTCGATTTATTTAATGTTATAATCTTTTATACGCATTTTCTTGTTTTCCTGATTTCATGTTCCATCAAAATTTAAAATTATGAAAAAGTGACGCGAACATAAAAAGGTTGAGAACCACTATTCTAAATGAACAATACACTTACTGTACGGATTTGTAAGGATTGACATTTTCTTTGTCATCAAATTGATCTGTAGGTAAATATAAATGTAAATAAATGTTTGATTCTAATCTTATAATTCTAAGTAAAAAAGTTTTATTTAATTACATTTACATAGTCATGTACATATACTAAATTTGAATATTATTTGTAAATTAAATATGCCATTTTACTTACTAAGATTATTTCTACTACACTGATTCAAATATTGAGGCTCGATTCTATTAGAATCGATGGCACATATCTTTTTAAAACGGGATTCGTCATTTATTAATGATTTATTGTTGTCCGTTACATATTGTAATTTCTTTCTGAAAAAAAATCACAATTATAAATATATACAAGCACCAAATACGTATTGAATAAGTGAGAAAGTGTAAGTATTGTTAAAAAATCAATAATACTAAAACACTTATGTAATATTTTTCAAATAATTATATCCATAAGATTATTGGTGCTCGGTATTATGTAAAAGGCATACGATCGATGATAATGCAAAATCGGTTTTATAGCCTGACTACACAAGAAAAGTATCATTTAGACTCTAGAGCCGATATTTGAATCAAAAAATCGATGATCGAGGCTCTTGGATCAATATTTCTAAACGCAAGTGTTCGCAGAACGGAAAAAGAAAAAATAAATAAACATCTTTGTAAATTCATAAACGTTTTCGCTCCGCTCACAATCTAAAAGGTTGAGAATCATTGCTCTTGTGCTCTAAAGAATTCTTTTGATTTTTTTGTCATTTTGATATAAATAAATAATATTTAGTAAAATTAATTGATTACAAAAAAAAAAGAAGTTTGATTAAAACAAAATCAAGCAGAACTGTAAAATAGTCCAGTGGTTCCCAATTAGCCGAGGACCCTTAGCTAAAACTTAAATTGAACCGGGGACCCCTTTTTTACAAATTTACTTGTGGAAATTTCCTGCTTTCTATGCACGTATTATTTTAACTTTATTTAAACACACCTGTAATATATAAATGAAGAAATACATTATTTTTATGGTTTATTTTAATAAACACACTTTTTGGTAATGTTATAAATACCTACACATTCCCCCCCCCCAAAAAAAAAAAAATTAATTAAAATATATATATAAATAACAGGTTTCATCCTGACAAACACAGCCGTGGACCCCATAACATCGATCTATGGACCCCCAGAGATCCGCAGACCACCAACTGGGAACCGCTGGTATAGTCTTAACTCTGGGATGACACTTGTTGTAATACTCTGACTTTTTTTAATTGGGGAAAAATGTATTTTTGTCTATTTTTAAAATATTTTGATGTGTTTGGATCATAAATTTGATTATACTTGAAAATTCTGAATTGATATGCTGAATTACAAGATGATGCATTAAATAAAAATGATCTCTTGTTATCCACCAGTAAGTGTTGGTAGATAGAAAAGCTCTTTTATTTGATCCGATACAATTTAATAATTTGTTGTGTTAGTATAAAAATGAAGTTATTATGTAAAAACTTTAAATGTCAATTATAGATCCAAAAGCACGAAATTTGCCCCAAAAACCATAAATTACCATAAAAATGAGTAAAATAATCTTAAAATAATAAATTTTTAAAAAAATGCGAAATTTTAATTCTCATTCAAAAGCACATGAAGAGAATTTGTGACAAAACGGGTAACGCACAGCAAGCTTGGAAAATAATGCAAAATGCCTCTAATTCTTAGCCATAATTATCTCTGTGAAGGTCTGGATTACATTAATGTGCACTTTTAGATTCTGAGCGAAGTGAAGAAGCAAGTGTTTATACAATGGTGTTTATTTTATTTTTATTTTTTTTACGTGTACACGTTTTCGTGTAGAAATACTTGTCCAAAAGTTTCGAATAGTAACTTTTTGAAACTGAATTCGCCTCTAGATAGTACTTTAGAGAGGCAATATTTCGAAATTCTTAATAGTTTTTTCTTTTTTTTAATTTGGAAAAAACTACCGAAAATTCGACAAAAAAGACTCGGAAACTATTATAAAAATTTAAACATAGATAGACAATAGTAAGAAAAATTATTTGGTGCAAGAAAATTTTTGAAATGTGAAAAAACATTATGGAAATTTTTTTTCAATTTAATGTCTTGGTGATAATATTTTAACATTATATATTATGAACAGACTTGAAAACTAATTAATTTTTTTGTTTTAAAAATATTTGATTTTCTAATATTCCTAACGTTTAATTATATTTATTGACAAATATTTGAATTCACATTTGTAAAACATTTCGAGCATTAGCTTGTACCAGCCCAACGTTCCGTTAAAAAAAAAAAAATAGGGTACCTACGCAATAAAAAAAAAAAAATAAATAAAAAGCTCCGTTCCTCTGTGCACCATTCCAACTCGAGCACACTGATGTACCTATCTTAGCATTATTAACTGAATTAATTTACATTGAATTTAACCTCATACATATATATCATAAGATATAATATACATCAACCATTTAAGAAAGTTAATTATTAAATTTAATCCATAAATAAGGTTAAGTACTGGTTAGTAGATAATACTATTATAACATTATATAAGTAAAATAGTAGTAATAATACATACGGTTTGATAACTTCATGTTGAATCCTACTTTTGAAATACTTCATTTGATTTATATCTATAAATATAAGGATAATAAAGAATAAGTAGTTATTAAAATTAAAATTTGTATAGTAAACTTATTCAGTTATTTTTGATACTGAGCAGCGATTGTTTTTTATATTATTAACTTCCTTGGTTCAGAATCGTCTTATTGAACAAAAGACTTTTCATTTCTTTAAAATTCTGCACTCCCACCAAGAGTATCCGATTCGAAAAGCGAAGTATGTCCGGCTTTTTAAAAATAAAAAAATAACTCACTTTCTCTTAAATAACATTTTTCTATCGCTGAATCAAAAGACTTTGAGATGTCATAGAAACTATTGTCAGGTATGAACAAATCATGGAATACATCGTCGTTTATTAACCTTAAATACAATAACACACTTTAGGCAACTGATTCAATTATATAACATAATATTATATTATAAATACGGAAATCTTACTCGTCGTAATAGAAATATTTATTTAAATTGTCTTTGTCGAATTTAATACATTCGTTTGTAGGCACTATCATCATAATAATATAAAAACAATTATTATTAAATTTGAACTTTTCAAATTTTTAGCTGGTAATAATTTATACGTACCATTGTTTAGACTATTAGTTTGTGTTTCAGTCACTTTACATGTAATTTGTTGTGTTGCAACATTACTTTCATCATATTTCGTATAAATATTTTTATTCTCTTCTACGTGTAGTTTGTTTATGACTTTAGGGTCTTGATCTTTCGAAGGAACATTATGCAAAAATTGTTTAATGCTTATTTGTGTTTTCCCTCTATTTTGCATTTTTTGATTTATGGCCGGTTTCAATGTTTGTTTCTTTTATTATATTTATAATGATAATTTCAAAAAATAGAAGCATATAATCAATAAGTAGACTAGTTAAAAATAAATTTATTCTGAGTTATATAATACTTTTTTTGTCGGTCGTGGGGATGGAAAAGCTTTGGATGGTGAATTATCGATACAATTTTCTTCGCTCATTGATTCATTAACATGCTCTCCGAGGTTATTTGGTTTAAATTTAATGTGGACATCAATTCCAACTAAAATATATTATAAACAAATGACATAATATAAATTATATTGTTAATCTTTAATATGTACAAAGTATTATCATGTATAAATATATAGTATGATATACCCCACTGATCACTTATTAAGCAAATAGTAACTTCGTAATTGGGCTTATCGACCAAAACTTGATTTTTTAACGTTACAGTCATATTAATAACTCCTTGTTCGAAAAATTCTTCGTTCCTATAAACACAAAATAGAGAATAATTGTTAATATTTTATTTATCATACTCATATTTACTTACCGTATTTGTTGGGCTTTTAAGAGTCGATTATCAGAATCGCCCACTAAAATCGATACAGCGTGAAATCGTGTGTTTTTTGGAATATTTTTGTGGTTCGTTAAAATTATTTTTATCAAGACTAATTCTGAATGTTCGTCAAAACAGACTTGAACTTTATATTTCGGAATCTGATGAATAAAATCATGAATGCGGTTTCCAAATGGCGGTCGTCGACGAAGAAACTGAAAATATAAATCATTAAGTTTTATCATATTTTACTAATATAAATATGCATTTTCATATTTCACTTAATAGTAAATTTAATGTTACAATAAAAACATCGAAAAATGTATATTACCATTGAATAGGGATGTATTTAGGAAATTGCCGCCCGGGGGCAAAAAAAAAAAAAGCGTAAAACGTTAAAAATATAGCGATTTATATAATATAAATTTAATAAATGTAAATAAATAATTTAAAAGTCTCCCCCTCATATTAAGCCGCCCGGGGCAACTGCACCCTGTTGCCCCCCTTAAATACGGCCCTGACATTGAATATACCTAGTAGGTATATTAGGTATATGTAATTAATGACATTAAGGAAGCTTCAAACAATTTGTCAGTTCCGGAAATAAGTATTTTGAATAGGTACTACGTTATTTTAATTATGAGAATCAAAGATAACACCAAATAAAAAGATTTTTCATTTAAATGAACATTCTCACTAATCAATTATACTATAATATGTAACATAAAATGATTATTTTATTCATTACGTTTAAACACTGATTTATATGAACATTATTGAATACAATACTTAGTAATAGACAAGAATAAACAACATTAGGAATATTACAATCACTTTTTATATACATTATGGCCTAAGGGTAAATTGAAACATGATGTAAACATCACATATTATTGTAGGTAATTAATTACATTGTTTGTTAATTTTTAAATTTTAAAATCAATTTTGTCATTTTTCATTTAACCTTAAACAACAAAAGTGGTTAGGATAACCCTCGGGTCAAGGATGGCGAAATAAAAATAAGTGTCTTATTTATATGCAGTGTCATCACTACAACTTCTATACCCATTTATGGGTTTATATAATATAAGTACCTACATATAAAAGTGACTACTAAGTATACATAATATTCATTAGTAAACTAGTCGAAGGATAATGAAATTTATAGCTTGGAAAATATGTGTTCACTCATCTTCTCCGAATAACTTCTATGCAGAAAATACACAGATAAATTACATAAATAGTAATAAAAAGTTATAATATTACCTCATTTTTGTAAATAAGAAATAAAATACATATACGTATTTTTTTTAATTTGTTAATTAATTCATAATATTATTGTACTTCTATTTTATGTCAATATTTTAATTTATACGCTTAAATTACATGACTTACCCGTTCTAAATCTCTAGGGTTGGTATCCCTAATTGATTGAAATGTTGTTTTTCCATTTAAGACAAGCTCTCTTGATAATACGGGTCCTATTTTAGGAATAAGCTTTGATACAAATTTCGATTGTTCCCATAATCTAGTCGTCACACATTTTACTAAAATGCACGAGACTCGGGCAATTTCAAATTGCGTACCTCTGTACGTAATTTCTCTTAATGCTAAAATATAATATTTATACATATTAAAAAGGCATGATTTTACAGACCATACGTTGATGTGTCTACCTTTACATAATCGTATTGCAATTAATATTATTTTACTTGCTTCTTGTGCTAATGAATTATCTTTAATTGTTAACGTTCCTAAAGTTGCTTGTAAAAGACTATAATATATGAGACAACAAAAAATTAAGGGTTTTAAAATTTATAAAATTAATTCAATGCGTATTAATACAATGGTTTTAGACTTTTTGTAAAATACTGCACACTTTATCTTTCACATACTGTTTATGCAGGACCGACTTGGTTAATATCAGGGCTATGTGCGAAACGTTTTTGTGTAGCTTAATCAGTGAGCGTTTAGATAGAACGTAATAAATATTTATTAAATTAATATCTGATATGTAATTTGGTTTTGTCGACAGACCGCGAGACCTTTCAAAGCGCTGTGCCATGACACAGTTCGCACTGACTTTAGGTTGGCTCTTTGTTTATGGCACACTATGTAGTAAAAGCCTGAGTATTGAACTTATTGTTGGTAATCGAAATAAAAGCAGCTATTTTCAATATAAGAAATTAAAACGAACAGTTTTGTTTGTGAATTAATAATAGGGAACAAAATATATTGTATACTTTTATCAATTTCAAGTTAATGTAATAATATAGTAGTGGTGGAAGCTCATAATTTGTCATTTTACATTTCAGACTACATAATGACTATGGATAGTCGTGAACAAGATATTTTCATATTATTTCATGAGCAATGAAATATGGATAGACAGTAATATGAAAAATATTTTGGTGAAAGAAAATTTTTAATATGTGAAATATTTTTTTTGATATATATATATACGCTTTTTCTCATCAAAAATATTTTTTTTTTCTTATTTAATAATAGCTGAAGTTCCACTCAGAATAATTTTATTAAATTAATTAATTAAAGTTAGCACAATCAAAAAGTTCTACCCGAGGTGCAAAGAACACCCATCGTGTGAAGTATGTCTGACACTTTTTACGTTTAAAGTCTTTATGAATAGACTTTTTAAACAAATTTTTACTAGAATGTAAATTAAAGTAAAGGGGTAAGTACATAATATGTACAAACTTGTTAAAGAATAAAGATTGTCAACGTTTAAAACATGAAATGACGAATGTGATGATATCCAAATAAAATAAATCTGCATACGCGCGTGACGTAGTAACTATTTTAAAGTTGTAGACCACTGCATTAATGTAAATTAGAATACAATTATACCAATTAATTTTTGATTCTCGAGTATTTATTCCTTCTTCGATAGAAAATCGAATTACATCAGCACCTCGTAATTTATTTTTGTTTAAAGTATTTAGCATTTCTTTTTCAAATCTTCTCAATTTGATATTTTCGAATTCTTTAGCTTTGGACAATACTCTTATCATATCACTTAAACTTTCAGTTCCTTCTAACTAATTTTATATCAAAAGTAAAAGTATTGTATATAATATTAATAACAATATAATTAATTACATACAGGTACATATTAGTAGTTATTACATTCTCATTTTAGATTCTGAGTGATGCGAAAAAGTTACTTTATTTACAATAATGTTTATTTTTATTATTTATTTTTTTTATCTGTACACACTTTTATGTATAAAAATATTAGTCCAAAATTTTCGAACAACATCTTTGTCATCAAAATTTAGCTCTAGATAGTACTTAAGAAATTGTTGAAATTTTTAATAATTTATTCAAAATTTGGGAAAACTACTCAATATTTGAAATAAATGCTTTAAAACTTTTTTTTTTTCATCCGAGCTCATGTATATAATAATATTCACCAATCAAATTAATTATATTATTTATTTAATTATCGAGCCTTGATCATATTTGATAAAACGTCAAATCATCACACTAATGATTTACGAATTTCACTCACTCTGTATAACATGTGTACAGCGCTTGTCATGTTGTTATAGTTTGGTTTAATGGTGGAGCATGCGCGAAAATTTACACGTTTTTTTTTAAAATTATTAACTTCCTTCGTTCGGAATCGTTTTATTGAAAAAATGATTTATCGTTTCTTTAAAATTCAATACACCCGTCAAGAGTATCCTACCCGAGGTGCGAAAAACACTCCGACGAGAGCGAAGTATACACTTTTTTTTACCTGTACATTTTACGAGCGGAATTTACTATACATTTTTTTTTTTAATTGGTTGTTTTGTGCGGAATTTACATTTACATAAGTAATTATGATTTTTAAGGATTTCAAATTTTAAAATTCCAGATTTTTACAGTCTAGGTTTCTATTGTCCAGGTTTAAAAGTCCAGATTTTAACATTCCAGGTTTTCACACGTCCGCCTTATAGAGCTGTCATTGAAAATCCATATATATATTATATATAAAATCCACTTTCATTGATAAGTCACTTTTTTTATAATTTAATCATAATTAATGATGCATAATTTAAAAAAATGTGTTAGGTTAAATTCTAAAATATCAGTTTAAGATGAATGACTTATAAATATTTTCTAAGTATTAATAATATTCTGTTAATATTTACGTTTCCACTGTAGTACTATGTACCCTCTTAGTATAATAAACATTAGAAACATACTTGCATAAATAATTTCATTGTTGTAAAGCTAATTGAAAACTTAGCCATTATTTCACCTTCTGGTTTTGAAGTAATTTTATTATTAATATCGAAACATTCAATTAAGCCAGTGTGTTCTAATGCTTTTATCTCTGTTAAACATAAATCTGAAAATTGCAATGTTATATATTATGATTAATTGTTAGTTGTTACTTATTTATTACTTGGTAATATATTATTTTTTTAGGTTACTCACTTCCCGCCCTTGCTACACAATAAACTATATCCACCAGTATAATAAATGCAGATTTTTGTTTTCCGCCACTAAAAATTTCATGTTTTTAAATTTTGGTAACGCTTTACTATGAAAACATATCTAGAGCAGTGGCGTATTTAGCTTTTTAACACCCGTAGGCTAAATTATTCTAGCACAACTCCCCCTCCCCCCCATTCCCACGTAAAGAATAATAGAGCGAAGAATTTTATGAATTTACAGTGATGTTTATTTTTTTTTCTGTACTGCAGTAAACATTTTTACGTATATAAATACTTATCCAAAATTTTGATCAACCACTTTTTGAATCAAATTTCGGCTCTAGATGGTACATTATACTTAACATTTTTTTGAAGTCACATTATTTCAAAGGGTTGACACTTCTCGTTTTGATTGCTGGCTATTGTTGGGCCCGCTGAGGCCATAGTAACTATGGTAACCATGGTAACTTAGTAATTATTGTTATGTGGTTATTGTATAATGTCTGCTCAGGATCGTTTTGTTGAAGAAATGATTAATCATTTCTTTAAAATTCAATTCACCCACCAAGAATATCCCGCCCGAAGAGCCAAGTATATCTATGGTGCGAAGTATGTCTGGCATATTTGTTACATTTAACGTGTACATTTTTATCATAATAAGCTGCTTTTGACATGATTAGCTCACGCTTGTAATATAAGTAATATTTTGTATTATTGACTATATAATAGATTTTTGATACGATTCGAGTTATTTTTCGTTATATTTGACTAACACATTTTTTATTGACCTACCAATTATTTATTTATTAGTCATTAACTATATTAGCTTTTAATTACTAATAATTTATTTATTTATTAATATTAATATTATTAATTAATTAGATTTTTTAATGAATTTGCTTTTTATATGTTTTGTATATTAAACACTAAACAAATTAATAGTCATTTACTATTTATTTAATTATTTTTAATTTAAGAACTCCTGTTTAAAATACACGAATTGCGTCCGAACCGACCGTCCAGGACGCACCTCGTGTATATACCCTTTTTATGGGACCCACCTCTTGTGTTCCCGATATTGCTGACCTTTGACCAACTGTCATAAAAATATATTACCAGTTTAAACTGACACTGTACTTTATTTATTAATTAAAAAAAAAAATGTAATACATAAATGTTTTATGCTTACTATGTAATGTGGATTCTATTTCATTGACGCTGAGATTTTCGTTCATTCCATATTTTTGAGGCGCTTTACAAGCTCGGACGTATAAAAATGTAGAACGTATCCAATCCATTACGTCGTAAATCGTACCTAAAAATATCTCCGCGTTCAAGTATTCAATTAGGTTTTTGTGAAGATGGCTTTCGACGATTTGATTGCCGCTCAATATTTCTTTATACCGATCCTATGGAGTAAAATACAATAAACACTATTTACTAAATAACAAAATAATTTTAATTTATTCGTAAACTAATGTAATTTTGTACAGTTGTTGATAAACAATAATTTTTATAACATTTTTACTTATTCGTAGTATTTAAAAACCCAATAATAGAAAAGTATCTAAAAAGCGTAGACAATAAATCCCCGGATACACTTCGTTCCTCGGGTCAGACACTCTTGGTGAATGTGTAGCATTTTAAAAAAACGATAAATAATTATTTCTTCAATAAAGCAATTCTGAACGAAGAAAGTTAATAATATAATATACAATAATAGTGGTCATTTTCAACAAACCCACCAAGAGTATCTGACCCGAAGAGCGAAGAATATCCGTGGTGCGAAGTACGTCCGGCATTCTTATTAGTACACGCTTTTTGTGATTTTATTTGTCTTGTTATTTCTATCATTTTTATCTGCAAGGTTATTATGTAATATAAGTAATCGTCTTAAGATAATATATGTGATAGTAAAGAATACAAGTTTTTTTTTAATTAATTCCCAATTCTCATATTTACGCAACCATTTCCAGTATAACTATTTACTATTATCTATTTTTTTAAAATTTTTTCAACGAGAATATCATGAAAAATATAAATGCCTTCTGTTAGATATTAAATAATAGATACATTATAATAATTTTATGCATTTCAAATAACATTGATCAATTTTCAAAAATATTCATATTATTACTAACATTTTTTTTTACAATAAATAATGTAATACAGCCATAACATTCAAAAAATAAGAGATAACTTATATTTTGGATTTATTTTTTAAAACTATAAAAACTTTCAGTTAAATTTGTATTAAACACGAACAGCATGAGTATAACTACGCGTATAATGGGAGACTACATGCTCTAGGAATCTTTACAATGTGACAATCATATAGCTCACGCTTATGATATAACCATGGATACGACTGGTTTTTATTTTTGTATTACCTATTATTATTATTATTATTTCTATAAAGTGCATTGTTGACAGAAAGGTGTGATCAATCTACTTTCACACTAATTCCAAGAAAGGTCTTGCCATTCACAAAGGTCATAGGTATTATAACCTCTGTGGGATATATGCGTGTATATCTTACGTTATATTAGTATAAACTTAGCTATGTAATTAAATAATAGGTACCATGTATCTACCTATACGTTATGTACATATAAGGTCATTTTTTCGCCTTTACGGGATAAAAGAATGCTGACATTAATGCAAATGTATAAATTGGTCAGAATAAATGATTTTATGTTATGCCGAAATTGAAATTTGCATCTTCGTAAAGTAAAAAAAAAATCCAAAATTGTACAGCTCAATAGTTTTGAAAATGATATGCTAAATTACCCAAACTATTATTAATACGAATTACTATAATTGAAAATGTATTTTAAAAACTCGGAAAGGATACAGAGACGTAGGGTAACGCCTAATAATCATTTTAAATTTAAATTATCATATCATTTAGAATCCAACGTTTTGAGTGTAAACAAGGAGGTAGTATTAAATTTCCTTTTTTATGTACGTACTTTAAATTTTACTAACAATCTTAATCTACGAAGTCCTGTTTTTGTTTCTACATAAAATATATGAAACACGTAAGTTAATCTCCATTGTCATATTTAATTGCACTTTATATAATCCTCTAGATCGTGATTGGACTTAAATGAGACGTATAAAACACACATTTCAACAGAAAACAATGTGATCTAGTTTTAGTTTCCCTCTTATTCATAATTTACATTTGCTTATCTACATACATACATACATCTTTACTTTCCTTGTTCTTTATAGCATAACTTACGGCCGAGTGTTTTTTTCTCTTCAACCGTAATATCCTAACGTAGAATCTATAAACACATGATAGCCAACTATAACTTAGTATGCAATATAGCCACCTATGATTACATATTGTTTGATCAGTATACGTATTATAGAGTAGACAATAGATCGTTTTTCGTCTTTTTATCCTATATTACGAGATGCTAGTTATACTGTTCATATAAGAGTGGAAAATAATGAATGAATCAGCAAACGTTCAATATGTAAGTATGTATAAAATGTTTGAAGGTACGTGATTCCGTCTCATATTGCATATATAAATTGCTACAATATAATATACACAATAAAGTGTAATTTAAAATAGTTACGTACATTTACATCCGTAAATATGTATATAAAATAAATGTATTAAATATTTATACAATAATGTTTTGTCATTGAAGAAAATATACTTTTCTTCTGTAACAAGCTGTAAATTATAATAGTTAATATTATTAATAGTATTAAGTCCACTTTGTTAAAAACATTTCAATAACAACTGATGTAGATTAATTCCTGAAAAATATAAATAATAATAAAATATTCACGTTTATAAAATTGTTGTTAAATTAGTGGTGTACGCACGACTGCTTTATGGGAAAAGAGAACAGTACATTTTAACAAAAAATGAATCACTTAGAATTAAAAATCAAAAATTAAAATATTAGTTATTATTATAACAAATGTATTTAATAAAATTAATTTGCGTGGACAAATACGGACAAAGCAAAAAATATTTAATATTATTTAAAGAAAATCTTCAAAAAGTTTCGTTGGTATAAATTGAATAATATATATATTGACCTTTCCGTTTACCGCCAAGTTTATTATAATTACAAAAAAAATTATTTTTACTCAACCAGTTTTATACCTATATATATAAAAAAAAAAAAAAAAATCACATAATATTATACATTTTTTTTTCATCAAAATATTTTAATTTTATTGTCTATCAGTATTTAAATTTTCATAAAGTTTGGATTGAAAAATACAGTTTTAAAAGCGTTTTTGTCAAATTTTGAGTAACTTTCCCAAATTTTGGAAAAATTATCTCATTAAAGTGCAATCTAGAACTGATATAGAATTTAAAAAGCTGCTGGTCGAAACTTTTGTGCCCAAAATTTCTATCCGAAAAAGTGTACACAGAAAAATAAAGAAGAAAACATTATTGGAAAAATAAAAGCTTCTTTGCTCCGCTCAGAATCTAAAATACTCTCATTCATATATATATATTACATAAAATACAAAAATGAATGAATGATTTCTAGTTTAAATCTATGTTGTGAGTGGTAATTTGTAGCAAAGAAAAATTGTTTAACATTTTTAACTTTAGTACAAAATAATATATTATGACTTTAAAAGTATGCAAATAATGGAAAGTATGAAAGTTAAAACAATTAAATAATATTTCAATTCTATGCTGATTGTGCAAAAATGTTGTTTAAAAGTACGTTTTAAATAATATGTGTATTATACAGTTTAACAGAGAAGATTACTTTATAATAATCGTATATTATAAATGAATGAACAATTTATTTAAATATTAAATGTCCAATATAATAGACCATTTTTTATATTAGTCTAAAATTCAAATAGTTTAGACGACAATATAAAAAAATATTTGATACGGGTTTATTTATTTTATACTTTAACTGTAACACCAATTAATATTTACTTTCGAACAAAATCTTATGTTTATTTTAAGGACTATTAAAAATGTGTTACTTTCGTGAGATAAAATATTGTTACAACACTCTTATTGGTCCAAAATTATAGGGTGGTTGAATTAAAAAATCATTATTACTTAAATATTACCGGACTGTCTGTACCTTGTCAAGAAGGCTACCTATTTAGTTAGTGTACCTAAAGAATAGTGTAAGACTATGTAATTATTATCGAAGAGGTGGTTTGCAATGTCGGTTGCGCGTTGAGTTCAGAGGTTAACATTGCGTGTGGATTCGACAAACGAAGAAAGCATTGCGACGTAATATCAAACACTAAGGAGTAGGTAATCACTCATTTATTTCTAACGTATGGACATGGATAATGGATTAAATTAATTGCGTATTAAAAGATTCTGAACGAGTAAAGTAAATATTGTAAGTTTAGGCTACCATAATGAATATGGCCTTTGGGCGATAGGCATTTTACTAAGTTATATTATTGAGAAATTTTTATAAATAATTTAGATTAATACACTTAATATAAATAGTTAACTATATTAATCTTTATAAACTTTACATGATTATCATAATAATTAAAAGTTATTTTTAATACAAATAAAAGTTGAGGATACAAATACAAATACATATACAAATTCGAATGAAATGATTATTGCTTTTAAATTTTTATTATCTATGTAACTACATTATTATAAGACAAATAACCCAATTGTAGGAATGGTTTACCTACCTAAAAAGCTATACAGGGTGCCGAGCGAGAATAAATAATGCCCACTGCTATATCTTCTGACGTTTGAAGATTAATCAAATTAATTAAAAACAACTCAAAGCTCACGAGCTTTGGCTTTTTAGAGGGGTGCCATACTATAAAAAGCTAGATATACTTCACCCCATAAGTATTCTTCGCTCCTCGGATCAGATACTCTTGGTTGGTGTGTTGAATTTTAAAGAAACAATAAATCAATTTTTCAATAATATGATTCTGAGCGAAGTATGTTAATAATACAAAGAGCAACAATTAATAATGTCACCATTTTCAGCATACTCACCAAGAGTATCTGACCCGAAGAGCGAAGAATATCCATGATACGAAGTATGTCCGGATTTCTTGTCTACATTTTACTTTACTATTTGTATTCCTTATCCTAGTGTTTTTTGTAAAAAAGAACATTTTTATTATCTTCATTATCTCAAGAGATACCTCGATGGGTAAATCCTTGTGGGACATCCAGCAGACTTATCTCTAGTATTTTAATCAAGGACGAAAAATACTATCCCAAATGTTTTAAACGTTTTCGTATAAAAATACTTGTTCAAAAGTTTCGACCAGAAATTTTTCTGGTCTAAAACAGCCGTAACTCCGAAAAATATTGTATATTTTCTACGAAAAAAGACTTAACTTGAGATATGTTCTCGTGAAAACGATATATTTCTCACAAAAAAAAATTTAAGTTGAGTTATGTCTTTATAGTTTCTAAAATAAGAGGATATAACTCAAGAATTAAAGTTAATGAAAGAAAATAACTAGAAAAAAACAAACATTTTCCAACATGTTCTAAAAAAGTAAATCAACCAATTTTTTTTTTTTTTTAAATCATTACAATCAAAACAAGGATTTTGTTCTGAAAACTTAAAATAGCTACACTGAAAAGTTGTCAAAACTGAGTAAGGAAAGTTAGTCCTTCTTCGTAGGGGGTGTCAATATGTAAAACAATCTATAACTTTAAATCTTATAACTTCATTGTCAGAAAATATTCTAAAATAGGATGTACTCCGTACTTTAGGTATCCTTCGCTCCTCGAGTGGGATACTCTCGTGGGTGTATTGAATTTTAAAGAAACGATAAATCATTTCTTCAATAAGACGTTCTGAGTGAAGCTTCAGTTAATTCCAATTTTACATTTAACTAACATTGAGAAAAGTAAAAATATTTTTTTGATAAGAGAAAGAGGGTTAAAAAAAAATTCTAAAGTTTTGTTTTCCCCATTTTCAAAATTGTCTTATTCCAAAATATTTCTAATATTATTGTCTATCTATAGTTAAATTTTCATAAAGTTTGGATTAAAAAAGACAATTTCCGGGTCATTTATTTGTCGAATTTCGGGTAATTTTTCTCAATTTTGAGAAGAATATTGAGAATTTCGAAAAATTACATCTCAAAATTACCATCTAGAGGTCAATTGGGAATTAAAAAGTTGCAGGTCGAAACTTTTGGACAAGTATTTCTATACGTAAATGTGCATAAATAAAATAAATAAAAAATAAACATTATTGTAAAAACACTAGCTTTTTTGCTCCACTCAGAATCTAAAAAAGATAAACTTTGCCTTTAATAATATTTATTCTTCTATTTAAACTCTAAATTTAACATGAACTTTATGATATAAGTTCTGAATACAGTGTTTTTGCTATATTGCTCTTGAGATTATAGACTCGAGACAATAAAACATACTCTGATATCCTCTTAATAGATATAAAATCATTTACAAATATTTTGTGAATAATAAATAAATATATTATTGTGCTTTAATGTATATTTCAATATTTATTTACTTACACAAGACCTCGTACTTTCCTTTGGGGGTGGAGCTATATTTGACTGTACAGATACTCCAGAGTCTAGGGGGGAATGAAAATGGAAAGGTTTATATTTAAGGCAGACTCAAGTCAGAATGAAATCAATTACAAAAGATTTGTGTTCACTGTAAACATCACTCTCAGTGCGATAAAATATCATTTCCTATTTTTAAAGATTTAAAAGTGTTAAAAATAATACGAAATGTTTATTAAAGAAGGATTATTCTGTTTCATTTTATTCACTTGGGTAATGGTTATCCACGGTCGTCCTCAGGCGGGACCTACAGTTCAAACTACAGAAAAACCACAACCAGTAAGTAATTGTGTAAAAAGCAAAATATATTTTTTTTTATTACTTGAATAATTAATTTAAAATGTCAATTTTTTAATTTAGATATTTTTTAAACTCATTTTTTAAATATTGTAATTAAATCTTAATAATATACATTGTATAATAATCAAAAACAGACCAAAATTAGCGTGAGGTAGTTTTAAGAACATTAGTAAAGGTCTAAAATTGGGATCATTTAAATTAAGCCCACCTAAAAATAATCTCAACATTGCTAGATACTTAAGAAGTCGAGTCTTCAAGTTAAAGCACAAATGCGTATGATATTGTAATGTAAACATCATTTATCATACAAAAATGTATTTTATAAACATGTTTATAATATATACGTATAAATAATTATTATAATTTATATAAACAATATACAATTTTAAGATTATAATATGCTATCTAAATAAATATAAAGATGTATGTCTTTATAATTATTAAATTTTCTATTAATAACACTTTTTCATTTTTAATACACATCTTATAAATACTGCAATAATTATGTCATACCTCTATATTTTTTGCTAACATAATATTATATACACACCATTGTCAATAATAAAAATAATTATAATTATAAATAATAAAACGCTTTGACTAAATTCATTTAATAACCATCTCAATAAAAGGAAAATTTAATATTTAGCACTTATTAACAGTAGAATTTACGTCATGTTAGGTAACTAAAAATATTTCATTCGATCAATTCAGAAAAAAAAAATGGGTACATACATTATCCTTTATCTAGTTTATTTTAAACGTAATTTATATTTTTATTTGTCCTTTTATAGTAACTATTTATTATTTAATGAAAACAATAATTTGCTGTAAAAAATATTATATAGTAAATAGACTTGAGATTTATTTAAATTTTTTTATTATGAAATATCCTAAACTATAAGTAATATTACAAAATATTATAAATAATAATGATAATTTAAAAATAATGACATATTTTTTTCAATGTAAAAATTAAAATATTATTAAATATTTATTTGAAAATTGTCATTTTTTAACTAAATGTTATGCAGGATACTCAGTATAAAAATATTTTATTTTGTATAATATATCACGTTATTACATTTAATAAATATTATCACTCTAGTACGTGTAACAAGAAATCATTAAAATATGTACTCACAATAAAAAAAATAAAGAAATAATCGATATAGAGTGGATACCCGATTTATCATTTCCCGACTAATTTAAGTCTTAGAAGTTATTTTACGAAGTATTTTACCTACGTCATGTAGAAAAACAGAACAATTTAATTTACTGCTAGAGCATTTCAATGTATTTAATATTTTCATAAGTCATAACCCATAACTTTATTTTTGTCCTTACATTTAAAAATACTTAATTGATGAATAATTATTTCAAGTATGAATACCAATACAAAGTTGAAGATCAACCTAGTGGAAATTACTATGGACAAAACGAAGTTGGTACAGATACTGGTCGTGTAGAAGGATCGTATTTTGTGTACCTTCCGGATGGTAGACTCATGACGGTCTCATATTATGTTGATGGAGAAAGCGGTTTTGTACCAAAAATCACCTTCCAAGATAATGCTAGTCCATTTGGCAATAGTGTAAATAGTAATTCTAATAAAGTAAGATAGAAGAACAATTATACAATAAGCATATTGTTTTATTCTTGTTAGACTATTTTCCATAATGGGCAATTTCAAATAAGTTATGCATAATAAATTAATAGTTAATACAGAATGAGTTGGACAACTGTACCTATTATATTATGTAAAACTGATTTTATTATTATTATAATAAAAACATATATCAACTGTTATTTGTTTGTTTTTAATACACTATACACTATTGTATTTCTGCTATTACCTATTATTAATTTTAAAGCATGCACATATTATTATGCATAATATGATTTAAAAATTTGTATCAAGTTAATAAATGTTAATAAACAATTTATTTATAAATTGTTTTCTACAAAAAAATAATTATAAAACTACGATTTATTATTTTTTATAACGACCAATTTCTACAGGACTTAAAAAATAATGAATTAAATTTCATTGGAATTGGTGTAATTAGGATAAACATACTTATTTGTTTTATTTAGCTCTCGTTTAGGATATTAAGATTAAACATATGCAATTTTTAAAAATCTCGGGAAACTTTGAGTTGTTTTGGAGGAGCTTAACACACTCAAGCCCACTCCCAATTGCTGATCTGTATATTGGATCTTTAAATAATGCATTAAATTAAAAAGGACTAACTACATGTTAGAAATAACTGATTGTTGTAGAAATTTAAAATGGGTGTGGTACGAAATGTCGACAGGTTAAAATACTGACAGTCAAAATGCTGAAAAATACGAAATATAGTGTGCCGACTGTTGAAATATCGAAAAGTACGAAATATCGACAGATTAATAAAAAGACAGACATACTTCGCACCACGGATATTCTTCACTTCTCGGGTCAGATACTCTTAGTGAGTTTCTAGAATTTTAAAGATACGATTAATAATTTCTTCAATAAGACGATTCTGAACGAATGAAGTTAATAATATATAGAACAATAATAGTCGTCATTATCAACACATTCACCAAAAGTATCTAACCCGAAGAGCGAAGAATATCCGTGGTACGTAGTATGTCTGTTTTTTTTGTCTTAACTTCACTTTACTCTTTTTTTTTTAATAAAGAAAGAAAAGAAAAAAGCCGGACATACTTCGCACGATGGGTGTACTTCGCACGACGGGTGGTATTCTCTTGACGGGCGTATTAAATTTTAAAGAAACGATAAATCATTTTTCCAGTAAAACGATTCTAAACGGAGGAAGTTAATAATATAAGAAAAAAAAAATGTTCGAAAAATGTCCAAAATTTTTTTTCACATTTTCAAAATTTTTTTGCGCCAAAATCTTTTTTATAGGATTTTCTATCTATGTTTAAATTTTCATAAAATTCTGATCAAAAAATTATGG
>JAIPRM010004926.1:0-21701 GCA_025469315.1 Stegophylla sp. TES_Ste_2020 | reverse complement strand
CGAAAATTTTTTTTTTTCTTATATTATTAATTTCCTTTGTTCAGAATCGTTTTACTGAAGAAATGATTTATCGTTTCTTTAAAATTTAATACGCCCGTCAAGAGAATACCACCCGTCATGCGAAGTACACCCATCGTGCGAAGTATGTCCGGCTTTTTTTTTCTTTGTTTATTAGATAAAAAAAAAGTGAAGTAAAGTAAGGTAATGTAAAATAAAGTAAAGTAAAGTATAGAAAAGAAAGCCGGACATACTTTGCACCACAGATATTCTTTTATTTGCTTACAATTACAATTTTAAAACCGTATATTATACAGTAAAATAGCAATAAACTTTCTTATGCATACGTAAATTACAATAACACAACATTATAAAATACACAAAATAAAGAAGAAAAGTACGTACTATATTTTATTGACTTTTTAATATTACTATAAATAAAAGAACTATTGTAATTATAAATTAGCAATAAAAATATATTTACACAGATATTAATACTGCTTATATTTTTAAACATTTTATACCGCACTTGAAACAAGTAAATAATCACTGATTGGTTTTATAATTTGATTGCAGATAAAGGTAATAGTAGCAGTATTAGTGGTGCTTTCATAATTATCAAGTAAATTTAAGAATTCAAAAATTCAAAAAATGTCTTCGTTCAGAATTTAAAAAAATTTATTAAATTTTAATTAAAAATTATATCTTTTGCAAAAGTATGGAATTTAAATTTTCGTATTTAAGTTCACTGTGGCATAAAACAAATGTTGGTATGTCTTACATTAATTATTATAAGATCATTATCAAAGAATATGCAAATGCAGTAAGTCCTGAATCTCAATTATTACTACATTTTTCGGTAGTTTATTCTTAACAAAACTACTAAGAATTCCAAAAGAATGACTTCATTAAAGCACTATGTGAACAAAATTCTCTATCGGACACTTATGTTAAACGTACACAAATAGAAAACGTTCACAGAAACAAAATAAAAATCAATCTAAGACCACAAGCTTCTTCGTTTCCATCAAAATCTAAAATATAATACTAATAAATAATAACAGATTTATTATAGTTTTTGGGTCCTTCAAATAATTATTCTGAGAAGTAAAAGAATACTAAAAGATTTGGAATTGTTGCGAAATGCCGATACAAAGCCAATACGTACATATTAAAATTATTATCTGTCTGCTAAAGTGAACGAAAAATTTACATCTCGAATTCTAATACTATTTATCAACAATAATTACATTTTAAATCTCAATAAAAAAAATAAATAATCTATTTGAATAAAAACAATTTAATATGTTTAAGTTTGTAATGTCAAATTAAGATTTTTTTGTAGAACATAACATGTAGGTAATAATAATATTTTGCAAGTTCCGATAAACTATTTGTTATTATATAACAAAAATAAAAAAAAATACAAATATTTTGTGTTAGCTAATATCCAAACAATTTACGATAGTTATATAGAGTATCAAATCGTAAAGATAACAAGCGAAAGCATGACAAATGAGAACTAGTTTACATTTTTGCCAATATGGTTAGATAAACAAGATTCAGTGGTCTATCATGGGATACACTGAAATATATTTAATTTTTCATACAACGACGATTTGAATACTAAAACATAATTCGAATTGAATTCAATGTGCGATCAAAATCGTGCAACTTATAAAATTGCCCATTACACAAGGTCAACAAAGTCGTTTGCAGTTAGTATCGAGACGTGCAGGTTAAGCATTATTATTGTTTGTTACTACTGCTATATATAATATTTTGTAGAAGTCTTAACACTCAAAAAAGCGACGATGATGTTTTGTGTCGCGTACACAGAAGCTTCCGCCTCTAGAAACCCAAGGATAAAACAAGCACAAAAATTAAATAAGTCATGATAATAAATCCGAAAATCATGAGCAAATTAACCAATTCTATCAGACATAATTGGCTTCAAGTAGGGATTTAACCTAACAATTGCTATAATTTTGACGGTTTACTATTGTCTAGCACAATGGGTTTGAAAGTCACAAATTGTATTCATTGAATTACGTTATCGATTACCCAAGACTATGCGTATGGTCAGACCGCGGTGAACACACATTATATTTTGATATATTAAAAATATATTATGAGAAATAGGTGGTCGAGAACACGCAAGATATTGTACCTACATTATTATAGAAGGTCGGTTAATAAGTACTTATTAGCACAAAATCAAAATAGTAATGTGTTCAAAGACAGTTTTTTTTTTTAACAAAACAACGTTTCTTCATTTTAAAAGTAAAACATACACTAATATTAAAATAATCTTACTACATGATTAACATCGTAAATCAGTAAAACAACTGAAAAACTACTTAAAACAGTATTTATGCAGATGGATAAATCACTAAAATTAAATATAAATAAGTATTGTTACTTCCTCGTAATAATAAAATATATTGTAATCCTTCTAACTATGTTATTTGAAAAAGGAAGAAACAATTTTTAGAACTTGATAAAACATTATATAACTACTAAAAAAGTAGAGAGGGGACCACCTAATAAACGAAATATATACATCATACATCCAACCCGATATAAATCTTTTTGGTAAGGAAAATTCTTACTTCATTTAAATATTATAATGTAGGAGAAAATAAAGCATATGATCTATTTAAAACTTATTTTTTCTAAAACAATTACAATTATTTTTGCGTGTCAAGGTTTATAACAGATGTTTATAATAGTTTAAAAAATTTTAAACGCACAAAATATGTGTTCCAACAATGAATTTCTCACAGCAGATACTTGTATAAAAACAATAATCCAACATAAATTACAGATAAAATTAACTTTTTTATTATTGCATATTTTATTCAATAAAACATTACTATTCTAATTACTACAATGTTATGTGTTAATAAAATTAAATTTTTCATTTAAAAAATTAACTTTATTTAAATTATTATTTATAAAACTAGTAGATGGAGTAATATAACTAAAATATTAAACATAGATCGCTAAACTAAAATAAAAACATCAGATTTTCAAAAACAAAACATCACAAAGCACATAAGAATCATAAAGCTTTTTGAAATATTTTCAAAAGCAAAAATAAAACATTCAAGTTTTAATAAAATATATATGTGAATATATTGTTAAAACACCTAATCCATAATTATCTCATACCTCACAGCTATGCATTGAAAACAAAATAATTAAGATTGTTTACCAGAATGAATGTACATAATTTATCAAAACTTAAGATCAACTGAAAAAAAAATTTATAAATTCCTATTATCATTCATATTTATCTTTTGTTTTTTATATCAGACCAGACTTAATTTTGACTAGCAATAATAGAATAGAATAAATTAGGTTAAAATATGGGTCATCTATTAAAATTTATAAATATTAATGACTGATCTAGTCAGTACAAAGGTAGTTTAATATTATTAATTTCATAATCAAATTAAATATTCATTCAACTGTGAAATGTACGGTTAAATATATATATATATATATATAATATATATCATAAATTTATGACAAGAGATTCCCAAAAGTTTTGACAGAATTTGGTTCTAGATGTTCTTTAGAGAGGACATTTTTTTTTTTCAATATCTATGTGAAAATTATTTTCCTGCTGTCAATAATGGAATTTAAAACTGACTGAGTAAAATGAATTTTTTTAATTTAATAATAAAAACTTGAATAAACTGAATCTCAGCTCAGAATTGTTTGATATACTGAAAGACGATTTATCATTTTTTCATAATTTAATAAACTCGAAAAGCGATTTCAACCCGAGGAGACAAGAATATCTATAATGCAACATATGTCGGGATTTTTTATTGTAATATTGAATTTATTTTTAGATTAAAATTTAATAAATGTTTTATTTTGCTTTTTTTGAGTACTTAAAATGCTTTTTTACAGATTTATTTTGCTATAAAATCAAAGCCCTAGTTATCAGTAATAAATAATACATCTAAAATGCAATAACGTTTATTTTTAAAAAATTTCCATATCCTCACAATGGAGCATGGCTTCATTTTACTGGAGTAAATAGAATAAATCTCAAACAGATTCAGTCTAGAGTCCTGTAGATCCTTATTATTAAATCTAGTATGGACCTACTGATTGCAAACATACCTTAATGAATATACTGATTACGTTCACATTTTAAAATAACACTTAGGTAATCCTACTTAGTGTAACGACAAACAAAATTTGAAAATAAAATAATTTTTTATTCGTCTGTTAAATTGAAAACAGGTACTAATAAACTTAAACATGAGTCGGTTAAATATTTATATGCTTTAAATACTGCAATTCGTAAAATCCAAAAAATTGTAAAGAAATACAGATACCGTTTTAAAGTTATAGTTCTGTTGAACGTTCACAATAATTGGTGGGGTAAAAACTAAAAAAATAATGGCGCTTATTCCGAATAGCTGTCACTATACTGTATTCGGGCTAATGTAAGTCTATGATATAATATGTTAGATTAATAGAAAACAATTTGTGCATATTTACCGTTGATTTTGACACGATTTTTGACGATGTCAACGATGGCAACGTCCTTGAAAATTTTAACACAAAAATAATGATCATGAAAAAAAAAAAAAACCGAACTCGCGACGCAACCCAAGAAGTTACGAAAGAAGACTGGTAACGAAGGTCAGGATCGTCCAACTAGTACTATCCGAACACGGAACATCGACGCGAAAATATACGTACACGAGAGGCGATATATAAGTGTGTTTAAACATAGTCTTACGAACGTCGAAGTTCGTGGGAATGAATAATTAGCAAATCCGCAACCGGATACAAACAATCGCGCTGCACGTCATCAACTCTTCCAGACCAGGTAAAAAAGAACCGTGCGGTCGAACAACTCACCGGACCTCTGGGGGGAATCCCGAAGAAAATAGGTGAGGAAAACCCCGAACGATCGACGTCAACCGATAGTCGTTTTATCTAAATCGTTTTATCTAGATAATCTCTCCCATAACACGATAATTTCAAAAACAAACGTGCCCGCAATTATTTTGCAGACGGCCCGAGGCGATGACCGGACCCAACCCGAGATGACCATGTACGGTCCATCTCGGGGTACTCTTGGTCATGGCTGAAGTACTACTCCACGTTATCGCTGCAGCTATTCCCGCCCACTATGACGCATTAACGTGCAAACAAATAATTGAAATAGCTGCAGTGTAAAGGGCGCTGTTTTAATTAGTTGTAACTTCCCCGCATATTTAAAATGTAAGTATTTTTCATAATTTATTAAAAAACATACTAAAACAATTCACAATCAAGTAAATAATTAACTAAATATTATAGTATAATACCTAATAGGTAGGAAGTATGAAAAAACATAATTTAATGACAAAACCACATTATTGTATGAATGATAATTTATTGTTAACAAAATGTACCCTATCGGCCTAACGCCACAATTTCACTTACCTCTGATAACAACAACATAGTAAAATTTCAACAACCTGGTATATTTCAGTAATGTTCTCAAATTATAGTTTGAACCGAGATAATGAACAATAATAATGGTGGGAATTCTCGTATAATACATCTTTTTACGCAGCAAATACTCTACAATACTCAAGATTATGATAATTTTCAATATTAAAAATTGTATAACTAAAATACCTCGTAAAATACTCTGTACAAAATATAATCATCAATGCAAGATGCATCAAAAACGTTTGAGACGTAAAATAATTGTAGCTCAGTAAACTTAGTAATATTTAAATATAAGACGAAGTATTCTTAAGACTTCAGAACATGCTAGATGTTATGATATTTAAATTATTGAGAATGTATTTTACGTCTTGATATAAGCATTAATTATTATAATTGCATTAACTCACACATTAGGAAATTAATTAAAAGACTTTAAAAATCTTTGAATGTGCCTCACACCACGCTGTCATACACAAACTGTACAGTTTTAAAGTTTTGACTATAAACTGTCATTTATTGTATATATGATGAAATCTTTTTTTGAAATTAATTGAATAACACAACCCCACCCGTTAATTTACATACACTGCAGAAATATTGATAGTAATATTTGTGTTTTTTGTTCTTGTTTTTACGTGTACTGCACGTTTTCGTAGAAATACTTGTCCAAAAGTTTCGACCAGAATCAAAATTTTCCTCAAAATAGTACTTTTGAGAGGTCATTTTTTGAAATTCTCAAAAGATTTTTCAAAATTTGGAGGAAAAAACTCGAAAATAATTATATTTTTTAATCCAAACTTAATGAAAATTTAAGTGTAAACAGACAATAATATAAGAAATATTTTGGTACAAGAAAATTTTGAAAATGCGAAAAAAAATTTTAGCAATTTTTTGCTAACACTTTTTTCTTATCAAATTTTTTTTTTACTTTTCTCAATTAATATTGAAGTATAAAAGTGGCTGAGAAAAAAATTATTTTTTTTTTATTATTATTACAAACTTAATAACTTTTAAGTAAAATTGTCTAAAATTAAAATCTACTCAAAATCGTCTCATTGGATAAATGATAAATCGTTTTCTTAAAATTCAATACACCCACAAGAGTACCCCACTAGAGGAATGAAGAATACCCAAGGTGCAAAGTACGTCCTCTTTTAATTTTGATTTCTTAAAGCCGTAAAATGTATTAAACCATTGGTTCCCAACCTTTTTTATTCTATTCCCCCCTTGTAATTTTTCAAAAACCCCACTCCCCCCTTGTATATTTTCAAAATTTATATACCTCTTAAAACATAATTTTGATATATATATATATATTTTTTTTTTTTTTTGACCATACAAATAAATATATAACTATATAAGTATACGTATATTTATATAACTAATGAATTTTTATTTTCATTATTTTACATAAATTAGATATTAGTTAACCTACTAACTCATAATATTAAACATAATAACAAGTTATTAAATATAAAAATAAAAATAATAACATAAAGTATAAATATTAATTAAATAACTGAAACAGATTTAAAATTAATTATTATTAATAAAAAATGCTTAATATTTCTTCATCTCAGAATTCCCCCCTGTACAGTATTTTAATTCCCCCCTAGGGGGGAATTCCCCACCGGTTGGGAACCACTGGTCTAGAGGTAAAAAAAAATCACGTACAATGTTGATATTATTTAAATGATAATTTTAGATTCTTAACGGAACGAAGATGCTCTAATGCTATTTTAATATTGTTTATTTGTTTATTTTTATGCAAACACTTTTTCGTACGGAAATACATATTTTCAAAGTGTCACTTCCATCGTTTGTAACCGTGAGCTATTATTGAAATAATAGGGGCTATTATTTCAACTATATAAAATAACAAAATGTCACTGCTCGCATTGGATGTAACACGACTTAGTGCGGTACTTTTTTTACCTGATTTTTGCAGGTGTCACCATTGAGCACATTCAATATTTTTAAATAATCAAAACTTTTACAAATTTCTTTCATTTCATTAAACCAAACAATATGCAGCAAAATCATTATTACTATAAATGCAAATATTTGATTTAATTTTGTATTTTAACCAAACATATGTTATTACGAGATTATATTATTTGTCTTAAGTATTTCTTCTATGTTGGATATTTTTAATTATTTGTGTTTAGACAGTTGACCGGAAGTCAATTGGTTGACATCTTTCTCCCTGGCATGTAATAAAATAAATATAAAATCGATATAGATATAGAAAATTGCAAAAATATACTAAAATATGAATATGGAAAAAATAAATACCACACATTTCTACAGAAAACGTAAATAAATATGCGAAATAAGTTGGTTTTTACCATTTCACTGTTCACGATAGAAACAAAAAAAAAATATATTATACTAAATCGTTAACAATACAATATTTCTTTTTAAGGATTTTTTTTTTTTTTTTGGGGGGGGGACCATGGTCCTTGTGAACCACCCAAAAGCCACCACTAGACATGATTGCTCGCGGTGATTTTAATCGGGTCACGCGATAAAAGAGGGGAAGGCGTACGTCCCGTACGGAGGCGGTAAATGATGGCGGAGGCACAAGAAAAGTTTGCGCAGCAACAAATTATTCGACGGTGGTCCGAGTGTCAGAGTCATGCTCCTCGAGCGATGGCTGGTGCAGGGACAAGGTGGAAAAAACCGGTGTGAGAGCGGCGTTGATGACCTCGGCAGGGTGACGGTAAGGGGATGGTTTGGCACTGGGATGAATTGTGGCGGGGGTGGGTGGAGGAGTTATTACGGGTCTTAACCGAGCATAAATTTCACATGGGCACAACGGCGGAGGGGTGGCGTTTATTGCTTTTACGACTACTACTGTCGTCGTCGTCGTCGTAGCCGTCGACGCCGTCGTCATCCCTTCGGAGCCCCGACGAAACGAAAACGGGACCAAGGGACGTATGGAGAAAAAAAAAACAATAATACAAATCATCCCCTTGTAGGGGTGGGGGGAGGAGCCCATGTGACCTCGGTACGAGGACGTTATTCTCTCACACGCGATAGGTGTACGCGTGTGTGCTTGTGTATGTGGCGGAGCGGTCGGTAGCGCGTTTTTAAAAACAATTTTGCCCCCTCTCGTCACCCCCAAAAATATTGTTTTAATTCACATTTTGCTCAGTCCCTTTCACGGTTATCTACTCAGGATATGATGTAAACGTATGTGATAGTGTCAAAGGAGTGATGAAATTTTGAACGTAATAGCGCTCATGGTAGTTGGCCCGATTTTAAAGTGTGGAATCATAGAAATAAATTGTAGATAAATGACTGAATTTACAATACACATAAACTTATGCTTAACTTTAAATCAAGTAGTGTTTTAAGTGCTTTTTAAGCATTTTTTTTTTTTTTTTTTGATCCTTTCAAGTTCTTAAAATCCCGATTCCTGATCATATGATATACGCGCCCTACCCTGACCTGCTTATGGGTTTTATTTTTCTTAAACCTTTCGAAGGTTTCACACGAAGCGTGGTAAGAAAAGCCGGACATACTTTGCACAATGGGTGTTTTTCTCTTGACGGGTGTATTTAATTTTAAAGAAACGATAAATCATTTCTTCAATAAAACGATTCTGAACGAGGGAAGTTAATAATATAAAAATAAATGAGAAAAAAAAATGTTAGAAAAATGTCCAAAATTTTTCTTTTCACATTTTCAAAATTTTCTTGCGCCAAAATCTTTCTTATATGATTTTCTATCTATGTTTAAATTTGCATAGAATTCGGATCAAAAAATGATGTTTTCCGAGTCGTTTTTGTCAAATTTTGGGTAGTTATTTCCAAAAAAAAAAAAATTGAAGAATTGAGAAATTCAAAAAATGACCTTTGGACCTTTGGACAAGTATTTCCATACGAAAAGTTGTACACAGAAAAAATAAAAAATAAACGTCATTGTAAAAACACTGCGTTCAGAATTTAAAATAAGAATGTCTATAACTAGGTTTTAAATAATTGACGTTAAATTAAGGGCGACCGCGTGACCACCATAATAATAAGAGGTCGATAACCGCAACAGCCTTTCTAGCCCACCGCGATGATTGAACACTATGTTCATAATAATAATAATAATAATAATAATAATAATAATTAATATGTGATGTATTTATATTATTGATATCGCGAAGGGGCCACTACGATGACGGTGACCCGGTCACGTTTTTTCTGCAGGTCGGCGACGACGACGCGGAGACGGCGACAACGACAGCGGCGGCGACGACGACGACGAAGGAGATGGCGACGACGGCAATGACGACGACGGCGGCGACGACGGACGGACCGTACGCGCTCGCGACACGATTTATGCACACGAATTAAAAGTGGTGGTAATGCCGGTAATTTATGTGGCGTTTCGGCTTTGTGATTATAATTTATATGTTTGCCCGGGCACTTCGTAATGAAACTTGCTTTTGATTTATATTTCGTTATTATATTAATGCGTCCGCTCGTACGCCGCCGCCGCGGTGTACACGCCGTGCATCGCAGTATATATAAATATACGTGTTCGTGTGTGTGTGTGTGTGTGTGTGTGAGTATAGACGGGTAGTGTCGGCGGGGTCGCGCTGTCTTTCACGGCCGCCCAATTTTGCATTCGGAAATCTTCAACCGACCGCCCCACTTTTAACCCTTTTTTTTTTTGTTTTTTGTTTTTTTTTTTTTTTTTTCTATTGTAATTTATTTATTTATTTTCGCGTGCGGTTAGTGTAGCAGGCGCGCGAGGAGTGACACGCCGAAAGTCGAGTCGCGTGCGATAAGCCCATTCGGCTGCGCTACGCTCTCTCTCGTCGTGTGGCCACGAGTTTACGCAAACATAAACACCACGCGCCCGTGTTTACTTCCCGTCGTTGTACGCTCGTCATCGTATCGCTGCGTATTACGACGCACTGCACACTCAGCGAGTTAAGTACTACTTGTGGGACCGATTTCGAGAACTTTAGAATTCAAAGTTGCAGAGAGTACAGAAAGATAGAGAGAAAAAAAAACTGGTATCATTAAAAATGCAACGCTTTCCATTACCCCGCACAAACACAACCCATTACACACAACACATATTGCATAAAATAACCTGCAATACCGCACGTGTAAGTAGAACGATACCAATAGAAATTTAAAAATAGAAAACTTAAAAGGGCTTGGTGCAAAAACAATTAATAAGATAAGACCATTTTTTCTCGAAAATTCACTAATAAAAAATGATTTTAAATCAAAAAATGAAGTACTTTGCACCTTGGGTACTCTTCACTCTAAGTGTGGGATATTCTTGAGGGTATATTGCATTTTAAAGAAACGATAAATAATTTCTTCAAAAAAACGATTCTGAGCAAACAAAAAACAAAAAAATCCCTTATTTTTTATAGGGTATGAAATAAATGTTAATTATAAAATAAGTGTTTGAAATATTTTTTCTTCATTATTTTTAAGTAATATTGTCTTACCTGAACTAAAGCTTAACTCAGGATCGTTTTATTAAAGAAATAACTTATAAAGATTATAACAACTTTAATAAAATATATTATCGGCTTTTTCAAACCAAAATCGAGAAAAATCCTAATTGAACACAATCAAAAAAAAAATTTATGAAAAAAATAAAACTTTTATTTTCGATTTCAAATAAAGTATAAAACATTCGAATAATAATTCTAGTTTAATATTATAATAAACTCTGTTACGTTACTTTTATAGAAGATGAACATTTCTATTTAATAAAATCTGAATAAGTTTAGGTATATTTTTAGTATATTTATTGAGAAATTTTTAAAATTTAATTATATATTTCCTCCCCCCCGAAATCATTTGTGTAGGCGCTGATGTCAACATAAAACGACGCTGTAACGTACGCCTATGATTAGACAGAATAGTGTGCTGTAAATATTATGTCGTATATTATGCAATTTTCTATAAAAAATATTATATAAGTGACCTTCTGACCTCAATATTGACAGGTAGTTACGCTAATACATTATTATAAACATAGAATGAAAATATTATTGAAACTACTAACGAACAATTAGCGAAACCAAATTAATGTTCGAATACACTCGTGACAAAAACTGATGTTATGGCACACTATGATGATGAATGTACGCTACGAAATGTGTATTATGGAATACCGAATTTAAAAAAAAAAAATGGAATACGTCGACGTCCAAAGACCAGAGTCGATTCGAGTTAAAAATGATTTGTAAAAATAATTAGACAATAATTTTTGTACGAGTTCGCCTACTCGTAAAGGTTGTTACTTTCTCAGAATGAAAGAAAACTCATCGTTATTAAACGTTAATCACGTCACGAATCACATCAGATTTTTCTTTCTAATCTCCTTGGGGAAAACGTGTTGAAATAGCTGTAGTACCTATTAAACTATAATAATATACACCTCTAAATGTGTATGTAATACATGCAATATGGATTATAAATCATATTACTGCTGTAGTGACATAATGTGGAGATGGGGAGTAAACCACCCTTGATTTTTGCATCCCTAAAATAATTAATTCGGTCGTGGTTACTATGAGATGGTCGTAGCGTCTATTTTTCGTGCTATCGTCGACCGTACCACCCACGCGACGTTGTGGTTCGTGTAGGGTAACAGGAGGCTATGTGGAACAAGGGACAAAGTGCCGCGGTTAATAATTTACAAGCACCGTATTTTTCCCGCCGACATTTCGATGTCTGTCTCGTGCAAGTGATTTTTGATTATGTCCTGTGGTTAATGAATTAATTTTAAACAGTAAAATGGAATATGTTAAATCTATCGAAACAAATGAAAATTTACACATGATTGTATTATACCCTCTTCCTATTAGCTATTTGAATCAAGTTTTATTATACCAGCTATAACTATCATACCTATTTATTAAATGTTTTTTTTTACCATGACTACAATTTCCAGTAGTAATAATTCATAAATTAAATAAACTTATTTACAAATTAAAGCAAAAACATAATCTTTATTAATTTCTGATCTTTAAATGCTATTTATTTCGCCATTTAATTTAAGATACTGAGTGGACCGAAGAAGCTAGTGCTTTTTCAGTGAAGTTAATTTTTTTATTTTGAACGAAGTGAAGAAGCTAGTGTTCTTACAAGGATGTTTATTTTTTCATTTTTTTTTTTTTTTTTTGTGAACCCTTTATTGTATAGATATGTAAAATGTAGAGTAACTACTATAAATAAGTCTAGTACCTAAGTAATAATGTTTAAAAAAATGTAAAATTGTAATTGTTTTTTTTTCACCATTTGAATGCCTTTGACAATAAATATAAATTATTATGTACATTATTTTTACTGTGTAAAAAAAATATATTTTTGACCCATATCATAACATTTTTGTGCATCTTTTTTCGGAAATCCAACTAGTCTAGGGTGACCAAACGTCCTGTTTTATGCAGGATTGTCCTTTATTTCGGCTCTGTGTCCTGTTGTCCTGACAAACTTCTTTCAGGACTCTTTTTGTCCGGTAATTTCAAGTCTGTCCCATATTAATCCTGTTTTTTTGACTTACTGTTGATTTAAAATTTTTGAAATTTGTGAAATATTAACAATTTTTTTTTAGAAAGTAAAGTATACAATATGCATGAATAAAGGATCTGAAAATTTTTTAAAAAGTATCAATTTAGTTTTATTATGTTATTTTATGTTTTTCAAAATAATGTTTTATGTGTTTAAATGTAATCTATAATAGGTAGTTTAAAAATTATAATTTTGTCACGATTCAAAAACATATATATATATATATTTATTTATTATTATTATTTATTTCAAAATATTATGAAAAATATTTTTATCCTGTATTTTTTTTTCTTAAATATGGTCACCCTAAACTAGCCGCCAATAATAATTTGTCTTTATAATTTTATGAGAAGAAGCGAATATTTTATCTAAGTCAAAGACGTAGAAAATTCAAAACAATTCCCTTCCCCAAAATTAAATTATTAAATATCATCTCGTTCATATTGAATGTAAGGAGGGGTAGTTAAAAAGAGGCCATATCTTCTTAAATTTTTCCTTTCGAATTATGATAAATAAATTTCTCAACAACGTCTACACTCCATAAAATATTGTCTGTGATTTTCGTCTTCTTTTGACATCATTATACTATCAAGGATAAAGTCTGTGATTTCATTGTCCATTTCTATTTTTTTTATTATTATTCTACCACGTGTTCGACCACGTTTTCAGGGGTGAAATTCTCTGATTTCAGTGTTGACAACATAACAAAAAAAAAACATTTTTATCCACACGAGTTTTGACATGGCATCCCTATATTATGTAGTGCACACCAGCTCATCGTCGTCGCGCGCGTCCCTTAGCGGTCGGCAGGCGGCGACGGCTGTGACGTTGGCGGGCGACGGTGCCCGAACATGCGACCCTGGTCGGCGAAATGCGCGTATTACGTGTGCAAGACAAATATACCGTCGGCGCGAAAACCCGCGTCGGCGTGCGGACACCGGCGGCGGCGACAAGGGGTAAGAACTTTTGTTCAAAGGCGAGACGACGAACGCGTGCAAAGGCCGTCATCGCCGCCCGGGGTCGAGTAGGGGCGGCATGCGACCCTGGTGCCGGTGAAACGATTCCGTCGACGCGGTCGAACTTTCACACCGAAAGCTTTCACCCTCCCCCGTATATACGCGCATTTGTCCGGGCATGACGCACCAGTCTGCCACACGGTTCGCTCCGCTCGCCAGCGTCCCGTCGAGATTCGCTGCGATTTCCCTCGTCGTTCGCGCGCGACCGAAACCGCACACTTTTCCAAAAAAAGAAAATCGTGCGCTCGAAACATACCGTGTGACGACTGCTGTCGGGAAAACCTTTTTTACCAGTTTTTCTAGTTCGATTCCTTCGGTCCTTTGCTTCTCGTCTACGCCAATCAACCGAAAAACCGATTTTCCGTCAAAATATAAAATCGTATAAGGTCATGTTTGAAAAATAAAATTCTGTAATTATTAAACGAGAAAATTGTTAACGGATAATCATCGAAAATTCCACTTATTCCAATTTATTTTTTGGAAATCAACTTTTTCCAATTTATTGTTCCCTGTGATTAATATTCCTAATCTAATTTTATCGTTTTTCATTTTTCCAAAAAATGATATTGCCAATCTAATGTTTCCGATTTTTTCTAAAAATTTTTATTCGATTTTAAACGTGGAAAATAACTATCCAGTTAAATAGTTGAATAAATATATTTCTTATCTAATAATTTATTATAATTATATTTGTGTTTCTTTTAGTGCATGTTAAATTTAAATAATTTTATACGTTTAATGAACAAATACGCATTAAAACGTGTATAATAGCCGAAACATACCAAAAAAAAAAAAAAAAAAAATACTCAAAAAATTAAAATAAAATCTGATGGACAAAAGTTTCGTCTCTGAAATATCTGTCACATAAGACGAATGCGTACACTTACTTTCATTGAATTTCGAAATCATAATATTTCTGCAATAAGAGCAACACAAACGACAAACATAGATCAATCGGTTGTGTCGGATGAAATATTTAATCATGATAAAAAAAAAAAATGAATGACAGAAAATTTCTCCTCCACTAGTTTAGGATTGTCGCAACCTTGGATGAATGTCTGAGTCGCACCGCTACCCGATAGAATGGCGGTGGCGTTTTCTTGGAACATGTATACGCGCGTTAATCGGTGTGTCTGAGACGTGTCTGCGACAAATAAATAACTTCCCGACGTCCGACTGCTTATAGAATTGCGTACCTGGGGAAGACATATTTTCTCTCGTCACCAAGAAGCCGTGAGACGGATAAGAACGAACGGTGACAGCGGAATACTATCCGTTGTTCCGTCGTCACTCAATCGATTTATCTTAATAATATAATAAAAATGTACGGGATTCGGCGAATGGCTGGGCTTTGTTTTTAAACATTCCTCTTACGACGACGGCTTCGAATCAATAACTCGTGTTTGCGGAAAACTTTCGACGACTAGAATGCAATATTACATAAGCATAACGATGACTAAAATTAAAATTAAAATCTTCCCCCACCTTTTCTTGGATGGGATTTGGTGGGTGTGTTAAATTTAAAATAAAATAAAAAATATTTCTTCAATAAAACGATTCTGAATTGAACTTCAGTTTATATAAAAAAATTTTACTTAAAAATTATAGTTTATTATTATAACAATTTTGTTTTAATTTTTTTTTCTTTTGCTGAGCCAGGTCCAGTTTCACATCCCAATATTAACTGAAAATAAAGAAAAAAGTGTTTCATTTTCAAAATGTTCTTACATCAAAATATTTTCGATATTATCGTTTAGCTATAAATAAGATGCTAACATTCCCTTAAAAAATTGAAAATATTTTTCTAATTTTATTTAAAAATCATTGAGAAATATAAAAAATATATGCTTTTACATTAAAATATGAAAGAATTTTCTAAAATTCAAAATATGCCATTTCAAGCAAAAAAAAAAAAAGAAGATGTACTGTTATGAAATGTGTAAATGCCTTAATAATATCTTTCATATAAGTTTTTTTTTTTTTGGTTTCTACAAGTCCAATGTTTTCATTAGAGTTGTGCTGTTTACATCTCCCTGTATTACTTCGGACTTGAGTTACACAACTGACGTGACTGTATCAAATATGCCTACCGAAGAACATTCAGGAGACCTAAATGTGCATTTTGAAACGAGATACTTCTTAAGTTCTATATTTCCAACCTAAAATGGTCATTTTTTTATTTTCTGTTAAAGATAGTCAATTATATTATATAATAAATTAAATATAAATTTATGATTCAAAATACAAAATCCACATTCTTTATTATGAAATACTTACACAAGTAGTAGCATATCCAGAATGAGGAATTCTATCAACGTAAAAAATGTATATGATAAATATTATAGAAAGTTGTTTTGAACTGAAGATAAATATTCATTTTGGGTAATATTATTATCACTGATTCATTATGAGTGTGTCAAATAAAGAAAACATAATCGAAACGAAAGTAAATTAATGAGTATAATGAATTAATAAGTGTAGAATTTTAAGGGTTAGTAGTGTAATTTAATTAGAGAGAGAAACATTGATCTCCCAGACATTTGGGACCACTGGATTAAAATGATCCATTTGCCTCCCTAAAACATTGAAGTTAAACCAAAATATGATATTAGAAACCTTTTTGTTTACTATTTAGGTCCCGGACATTGTAAATTCCTGCGTGCGCCACTGTCCCCAAAAGTAGCCTGTCGTAATTATTATCGAATGCACTTTTGGGAGTCGAAAAAAATTAAGTGAAACGCGTTCGCGAATAATACCGAATAATACTAAACAATAATAATAATAATAATAACAACAACAGAGGACAATAACGACGAGACGGAAATTATTAATTTCGGGTTTCAGTCGACTCGTCGCTTTCGAGGCCTAATGGAATGTTCGTCGGCTCGGCAATATGTAACAATAATACTCTAATAATAATAATATTATTATAACAACGAAATCATCGAAACATGTCTCCTCACTGCCTCACTTCATCCATCGCGTAGGCGGTCAGTGTATGTATATATATATATATATCCTATCGTGCATTTCCGTCGACGGACCGACGTTTTTGTGAAATAAATCAAATTTGGCCCGCGGCAACTCTTTTAAACGATACAAATGACCTATTATTATTATTACTATTAGGAGGAGAGGACCATGCCGTTATTATAATATTATTATTATCACAACTGGGGCGCGTGTGTATGTTGTTTTGCCGCGTCCGCCTGTTTTACGCGGCGCGCGTCCGGAACCAATAATAAAACGAATACAGTAGAGGCGTATATCACGCAACAACACAATATTTCGCCCGGTATTATAATATATTTAACTGGAGTGTGATAATATGCGAAGAGGGGAGGATTGACGGGATAACGTTTAAACAAAAAAAAAAAAATAATAATAATAATAATAATAATAAATGGTAATATTGAAAAACAAACAACTTACCGCGTGACCGCTGGTGTAAATGATTTTTAAAGGGTCTGAAATTAACCGGAAGTTTTTCATCATTTCGACGTCTATACTCTATACTACTCACATTATAACATTGATAATATATCGACGTTTGTTATTCAAAATTATTCAAAATAATTATAATAATAATAATAATAGTAAATTAATAAATATAAATATAACAATGATATAAGCATAGTGCTTCGATATTCAAATGCAAATTTTTTTATGCGTATAATAAATATAAACTTATAACTTCTTTGTCAATATTTGTTAGAATAGTAGGTATTTTTTTCATTCGAATAATTTTGTTATCGTGTGAGGCAATCTCAATAAAACTTAGAGCGTAGATAAAAAAAAAAAAAAAGGCTATGTGGTAAATCATTTTCAAAAATAAAATTTTAACTGACATTTTTTTAAATGAAACTTTGAACACAAGTTTGTTTAACTTAAAATTAAAATTTTATTTGTATCGAGTAACTTATAAAAGTTACTTAAAAAATTATTCAACTGATTACTAGTTACTTCTTATAAATATAATTGTGGTTATAGTTACATAACTTTGGTACGTGTACCTGATTTACTACCCTATCATGTGGGCCAACGAGACTGAGAAGTATAAATTGACAAAACAAAGATCGATTTTCGTATTGAGATTCGTTTATAATTTTTATTTAAAAACACCATTACGGTAATAAAATAATAATCGAATAATTTATGACGAAAACGTCATTCTTCATTAATCACACCGGACATTATTTATAAATATTGATCGATCAAAATTAATTGGATTTAAATAAATTAGGACAAACAAAGTGAAATTTGGTTATCGGTGAAACATGTTTAAAATGATTGAATCTCATTTTTCGTAAATAATTATAATATCGAAGTTAATGAATATTTTCTCAAAATATTAATTGGATTAATTTAATTTGTGTTTTATATATATATAATTATGATTATCATTCTAAAAAAGCAAGTACGTTCACATTTTCTGTCAATTTTAAAAACTATCAAAGACAATTAACATTTATGTGTTCCTTCATTTCTTCTCCTGGCGGGGAAAGAGTATATCAAGAATATTTAGCCTCACAAATTAAAATTCTAGCAATAGTAATAATTAGTAAATCTAATCGTTATAACGAATCTTCAACGAAATTAATTCGTTAAGAATGTCAGCTATTTAACTCGAATCAATGATTATAATTTTTTTAATTAATTATTCAATGTATGCGAGAGTTATTGTCACAGCGCGGAGGTTTAGATTTCGTTAAATCGGTGCAGAACGTACGCGGCAAATTAACATATAAATCAATTAGTTTCCCTCGTAACATGCCGCCCAAATAGTTCTACGAGTTTAACGATAATAATATGTTATAAATTATTTCTAATTTCAATCAATGACCATAACGGCGGCGTGGTCGTAAAATCATAAAATATGTTACCGCAGTGAGTTGAACGTAATATCATCGTACCGTAGGGTTAAAAACGGTATTGTGATTTTTTCCCGCTATCAAGTCCCCTCGTCCGAACAAACTTCAAACTTTCGTCCCGGGCTTTGCACCCGGAATCGACCCAAAACCCGAAATCTGAATAAATCGCATAACCCGAAACCCGAATACACAAACACTTGAATTAACCAGAAACCAGAATGAAAATTTTGGATTAACTCAAATTCCGAATTATTAAATTAATCAAAAATATTAAGTGGCGTAATATTAATTTGTATGTATTATTTGTTTTAAGATGATAGTTTGAAAATAAACAAGTGTTTACAAATATTTTAACTGATATTTATCTACTAAAATATTTACGTATTTTAATATTTAAATACCTTTATATTATAATACGTAAAATCATTTTTATATAATTTATTTTTATTCATCTATAATATTGCAATAAAAATGTATAAAATGTTAAAGAATGGATTATAATCATGATTTTATATATATATATTTATATTAAGTATCTCTTCTTATACATAAGTTGGAGATTTTTTTTTTTCAATTTAACAATATAATTTGTCTTGAATGAAAAATAGCCACAAAATAATATATATATATATATATATATATTAAGTTTACATGTTATTTCAATTAGTTAATTGAGTTAATAGATGTTTAATCTAAGTGAGACCTGGCCACTTAGGTAAGTTGATAATCTTAAGATTTAATCATTTTTAGTTGTTTTTTTTTTTTTTTTTAGTGATAGAAGTTTGTAAGTGTGTGAGTTAATTAAATATTTAAGTTCAATTCTTCAAAACTCATAATTATTATTGTGTGGGATGGTAGAGCTCTAATTATGATTTTAGAGCCCCATATATATATATATATATATATATAAGTATAGTTGCGACTATATCTTATAATAATACTAATTAAATTAGTATTTGCTGAAACGCAGGAAATCCAATCAAAACAATTATTATTATGCTGTATTCACATAGCCGGATTAAGGGGGGGGCGTCTAGCCGGGGCTGCAGCCCCGAGGCCCACCCAAGTATCAAAGTGGCAAGAACCCATACAGTTTTAGACTGAATCACATTTTTCCGTGATTTTAAGTTATACTTAGCGTAAATCAAGTACTAATGGAGATGGCTTCAAGTAAAACAAGAAAAAAATGTATTTAATAAAATAGTTTTTGTTTTATAATAATATATTACCTTTTTTTCTTTTTTGGCATGTTAATAAATTTAAAATTTATCACTAAACTTTGTATTATCATACATTATTATTTATATTAATTTGGCAGTCTTGATTTTTATTATATTATAAATTAATACTCTTATAGACGCATAAAATATAATATACATTGTTAATAATTTTTAAGTTAAATTTGTAAATTAGTTAAAAAAATTTATTTTTTAAAAGCGAAGCGTGAGGATTTTCAAAGGAAAATTTTTTGCCAAAAGGGCCCGCAATGAGCACTTAATTCGGCTTTGGGTATTCATTTTGCCAATTTCGTATAACGTACATAAATTTGTCGCGGTTACAACACATTTTGTTCACGGTTAATGCGACGGAAGAACAATTCGAGGAATATCTTAATGCTTTCGAAAATGAAAACATAAATCGCCGGCAAAATAAATAAAGTTTTTGTTTCGGAACTTTAATATAATAGATAATAAAATAACATCTTTTTTTTTGTTTATCTGTTTTTGGATTTAAAGTTGTTTGAACAATTCGCAATATTGTCGTGTTCGTGTAACTTACGGTTTGCGTGTATAGAACATACATTGCGAATTACATAAGTATTTGTACGAGCTTAGACAGACTGACATATATGTAATTTTAGAGATGGGAGTGTGACAAATTTTTCAAGGTGAAGTTTTGCCGGTAAACAAATTTACCATACAATTTTTTTTACCATTTAAAATATTGAATGTCCCCTCAAGTCAATCGTAATTCACTGGTGATAATAATTTATAAAATTTATTTTGAAATAATTTTGCTATGCCATTATAAAATTAATTTTATTTTTTACTGAAAAAAATAATATATATTTGACATATAGGTCTAAAGTAGGTAATGATCTACGTATGATGATATTTACCAAAAAGGAATTTAAATTATGTTAAAAAGTCTTATTGAAGTTATAATAAAGATTTATTATTATAAGATCCATTTTATTTTTGTACCTTATTCAAATATTATAGTTACATCATCCATTAATTATCTATTAAAGTCTACACAATGTCAAAATGTAACTACACATTTAATTGTTTTAAAACAATCAAATGTTTTTTGAAACGTTTTAAACAGTTGCTACATTTTTATATTTTATTTTTAAAAATCATATACATAATATCATTCATTATACATTTTGAAAATAAATATTACTGTGAAGATTTTTCATAAACTGGTACTAAAGTTATTTTCGCATCAAAAAAAAAAAAATTATAATAATAATAATAATAATATTAAGTTGACCTTGATAAAAAAAAAAACGCACAAGTTGCTACTTAACAAAAAATTCAAAAAAATTCTTTGAAATTTGGTTTTTACTGTGTTTCTCCATTGGAGACCAGTTGCCCAGTATCCGTAACGAGCAATTTTCAGCTAAACAAGGGCGAGTCACCTATAATATTCAACGCATGCCGTCTCACGCCAGTATCGAAAGCCTGTAAAATTATTTCCCATAATCGACCGTGTGTCGCGTTATTTAGTGTAGTATTGCGTCGCAAAAAAAAAAAAAAAAAAAATAATAAAAAAACATAAAATATATTATATAGGTA
>JAIPRM010004925.1:0-21702 GCA_025469315.1 Stegophylla sp. TES_Ste_2020 | reverse complement strand
TTGGAAAAAACTACTAAAAGTTTGACAAAAACGACTCGGAAACCATCATTTTTTGATCCGAATTTTATGAAAATTTAAACGTAGATAGAAAATCATATAAAAAAGATTTTGGCACAAGAAAATTTTGAAAATGTGAAAAAAGAATTTTGGATATTTTTCTAACATTTTTTTTTCTTATTTATTTTTTATATTATTAACTTCCCTCGTTCAGAATCGTTTTATTGAAGAAATGATTTATCGTTTTTTTAAAATTAAATACACTCGTCAAGAGAATCCCACCCATCGTGCGAAGTATGTCCGGCTTTTTTTAATTAATAAATTCATTTTTCACTTGACATGAAATTGTTTTCAAAACTGTTTTCAAAATTTAGTTAAGTTTTAAAATTATGTCTAAACACCAACAAGAAAACTTTTGAAACAATTCATCAATATATGAGATATGTAACTTGATTTTACTATACCAAATAATAGAATTGAATTAGATTAGGCTTTTAAAATGTATTATCATAGGCAAATCTACAGGGTGTTCTGAGTTGATGTAGTCGAACGATATCAAAAAGGTCATAAAACGAGTGAAAAATATTATGTTGTGAATTTTTCCAAAAAAAGGTAATTTGTACTTAAAACTAAAAAAAAAAAAACATCCCAGTTAATTAATTCTTTTTAGAACGAACTTCACGAATTTGGATGATAAAATTAAGAATTTTTTATAAGCTCTAGAATTTCTGCAGTTGTTTAGATTTTATATTTTTTGGTTTTAGAGCCTTAGAGGTGTTGGTCAGATATTGGATACGTCTTAAAAGTTGATAGATCTAACGAAAAAAAAGGTAAGTGAATTTTAAAAAACTTTTTGGAAAGCTAGTTAATGTTTCAAGCATACATTCACATTCTGTTTTTGATATTATTTGTAATAGTTATTTTTTATATTTTTACTGTAGCATTAATATGAAAATTAATTACTACATATTAGTTTATAATTTTATAGTTAATAATACACAATTATTAATTTATAATTTATAATACCATTTCGCCGAAATTGTAGTCCTCGGATATCATACAAAAATAATTATTTCTTCCTTTCTCCACCTCTTTGGTCAAAAATAAGTTACAGCCGTATTCGAGGGACTAGGGAAAACTACTAGAATATTCTATAATCAGAAAAATATGAAAAGTGTAATTACTGCCTTTTTTACTTATATTTCTTCAACCCTTGTCAGTAGGTTTTGGAAATTAGCAGATCGCTCCTCATTACTGCTATGTTGTTGGTTTAATGTAAATATTATAAATTATTAACTTAGAAATAGTTGGAATATGTCATTTTCAATCAGATCAGTAGGTTTTGAGGGTGATTCTTGTATTGTTTTTTCGATAAAACAATGCACCATTGTCAAACTTCTTTTTTCTTTCTTTTGCATTTGCCGTTTATTCATTCAAAACGTATATCCCTCCGTGATTATATAATATTATAATAATATATGAAACATGACTTCATAAATTACTTAATAAATTAATTTGTGATTTCAGTTTTAGTTTGATAAAATAAAATCCCATCACATTTTCAATACGAATATATTTTGTGTACAAAATCTTGAATTCTAATTTCTTTATTTTTTGTATAAAATTTGGTTACTTGCTTTATATGTATTTTCATTGAGTTTATCATAGTTTTTTCGCTATCAAATGTGTTTTAACGTAGATTAATTATTCATCCATGAAACATTTCCATTCACTAAATACCAACTTTAGTAAAGATCGGTCGAATCAATTATTTTTTATACACGTTAAAGTGTATAATTTTAGGTAAAACTAATGATTTCTATCAAAATATCAACTTTAAACAGTTATAAAACAAAATGACTAACGATTTTTGAGATTTTTTCAGCACCGTTAGAAATACGTATGAATATGTTTGTATTAAATTTTCAGCTCTTGATATCCATACATTAAAGTTTTATGAATTAAAAACTAATGAAAAACGAGAAATTTCCGAAATTTTCAAAATGATGTACTTACCTCAAAGTTGGTTTAATGTTTTTAAAAATTTTATTTGTTGGTGAAAGATTTAACTTTTTAGCTCCATTATTTTGGAAGTTATGTTAATAAAAAAAAAAAAAAATCAAATTCGGGTTATGCCGTTTTTCGTAAATTTTTGGGTAGTCTAGGTACGCGCTAATAAAAAGTATTGAGAATTTTGAAAAACGACCTCTTAAAAGTACCAACTAGACAAAATTTTGGATCGATAAAGATAGTGATCGAAACTTTTGGACCAATATCTTCACTAGAAAAAGTGTTTCCATACTCACAAAAAAGATAACAAAAAAAACACAGATTTGTTAAACCAATACATTCCTCGCTATCGTTCAGAAACTAAAATAAATGGGAAATGTATGCAAATTGTAAGTATATGCAAAATATTTTCACTGCCCACCCTCCCCCTTGTGGCTTTTCTAGAACCGCCACTATACGCAACACTATCTTCGGTACCGATATTGGTGAAATGACGAAAGTCAACCGCTGTTTAATTAATTGACCGTAAAATGAAACGCAGTAAAAACCAATTACAACAGCGTCGGACGGTGGTGCGAAAAATCTGCTCGAACAATTAATCCGTGAGGTAATAACGTATACTATACCTGGGTTCAAGTCAAACGGGTAATGTATTTTCTTCAGCGGGACGAAGACAATGCTGACCAGACACGTAGCCAGAAAATTTCTACTAGGGGAGCCAAAAGTGTTTGGCCCTTGTAACATTTTCTATAATTTTTTTCCCAGTAAAATACTCTTGGATGGCTTCTCCCTCACAAACACCCTTAGGTGGTATGTCATACAAAGAATCTTATTAATTAATAATATTTTACCTTAAGTTGGTTGTTAAAAAACGGACGGTCTACTAATATAACCTATTTTGAATTTATCGCGTCCCCCGCCCGCCTGCACGCTTGCTAAAACTCGTTTACCGAGAGCGCGCCGTAAAGCTAGCAGTCGAGACACGAGTACGCTCATAGGCGCCAAGTACACGGGGGCTGCGGGGCCGAAGCCCCCCATGAAATGATTTACTTGGAGCTCAGTCCCCCATGAAAAGTTTTAGCCGGGGTTCCACATTATTGATGTGGATTGTAAAACATTTTAAGACGAACCACAATATGTGAAAAAGTACAAAATATCGTGATTTTTTTCTCTTATCAATGTCACGGAACTGCGCTATCACCATAAAATAAAACCAATCTATCATTCTATATCTATCATAATATACCAAATTGGGTTGCATTCATTGTCGTGTGAACACTTGAGTGATGGACGACAGTCTGATTAAAAAATATATAGTAAAGGAAAACATTTTCAGTGACTCCCCTCTGGCCTCCCCCCTAATTCCATTCCTTGACCCAAAACTTTACTTTTTATAGCTCAGCACCCCATGGAATTTTCAAAACCTGGCGCCAATGAGTACGCTTTAATAGCTGCGAGTAGTCTATTATTGTCTATTAATCATAGGTTTATCCAACGAGGCAACGTCTACCCTCATTTAAATATTTTGTTTCTATTTCCCAACAGTGACGGACACAGGATTTTTTTTCGGGGAGGGTTATTAAAAAATTCGAATCAACCACTTTATATCATTATAAACTACATAAATTACAGATGACTATCTGTTGGGTTGCTAAACCACTGTAACAGCTAGTTATCCCCTAAAATAAAACGGTATATTAAAAGTAAAATAGAACAAATTTATTTATCACCTGCCAAAAATTACAAATTTTTTAGAGCTCAAGGTAAATCAAATTTTTAAAACGATATCACGGATCACAATTTCAGAGGAAATCATTTGTTCTTTATGCATTTAAAATGGTTTCTCTCATAATTACAGTAAAACTAAAGTAAAATGAGGTTATACAGCGTCATAACGCTTCGTAAATTAAAAGTATTCCTCAATTTGACAAAAAAATCTAACTTGGGATTAAAAGTTTTAAAGAAAAATTAATTTTCATAGTTTTTTAAAATTAGATACCATTTTATATGACTACCGCACAAAACAATTTACACTGTTGTTTTCAAAATCAAAAAATAAATTATAATTTAGAATAAAAACAACATTGAAATTGGTGAGATGGGTGGTAAAAAGGATTTAAAACAAGATAACCACAGTGTTCAGGTAATTGAAATACTGATTTTTTTTTCTTAACATAATGTGTAAAGACACATTAAATTATGAAAACAGATTAGCTTACACACAAACGTTATTAATACAATAATACACGTAATAAACGCAATACTAAATAAAAAAAATTTCGGGAGGGGTGATAACCCCTTAACCCCTCCCCCCTCTGGGTGCGCCACTGTTTCCCAAAATTATTAAACATTGCGTTACGTGATTTGAAAATAATATTTCCATCATACACAAATAGATGTTGAGGCTCATTTGTCTTTATTCCTACATTTAGTTTTATGTGAATTGTGGTAGTCTGGCGGGTGCATGGGGTTTGTAATTACACAGCGTATTTTTACGTCTCAAGCTTGTCTATTATTATTCATATAAATTTATCGATGTTATCGTGCTTAGCTGCGTCTCGTCATATACATATACTGAGTTTTAATTAATGGCACTAACCACAATAATTTTATTTCAATGTGCATAATCACATTTTTGATAATTGGTAAAAATAATTATATCTTGAATTTGAAAGGAAGGCCTGGGGGCAATGTAAATTTAAGGTGGGCCCGGCCCACCCAGACCTCCCCTTGGCTACGTGTTTGATGCGGACCACATTTATCCATCTCAAAACATCAACTAAATTTTCTTTTAAAATGTTTAATTGTTTTAAAAGAAAATTAATTTAATTCATGAAACATTTTCAAAATCATTATTTTATTTTGTATGTTTATCTCTGGAAACGTAAGTTTATTTTACGATTTTATCATACTTTTGAAATTACTCATATCTAGTACTGCTTAAAAGCATAAATTCTGAGCCCGGAATCAAAAAATTATGGTTTCCAAGTATTTTATATAATTTTTGGTAGTAAAAAAAAAAAAAAAAAAAAAAAAAATGAAGAATTAAAGAAATTAAAAATATGGCCTCTTTAAAGTAACAACTAGAGACAAATCCGTTTTTTAAAAGTTACTGATCGAGACTTTTAGATAAATAGATTCCTACAAAATAAGATCATTGTAAAAACACTAGCTTCTTCACTTCGTTCAGATTCTAATATAAAAATCGTTTCATTGTGTAAACTACCTTAAAAATATTTCAAACTATAACAACAATATCACTAATGGTTAACTTAGTGACGTTTATTACTCCTTGTGTCATGACGTGTTCACGCATTATTGTAAAGAATCAAATCCATAAAAATTGTTTGGGGGGTGAATAGTAAAAAATTTGGGATTTAACATGCCCTTCTCCCTAACACAAAGAGCCCCGAGTAATTTTTGAATTGAAATAAGAAATCTGAGAATAATCATCGGTACACATCGGTACTAGGTTAGGGTGACCATATTTAGGAAAATAAAATACAGGACAAAAATATTTTTCATAATATTTTTAAATAAATAAGTATTTATTACATATATATATATATATATAAAATTTTTTTTTTTTTTGAGTTTTTGAATCGTGAAAAAGTATAATTTTTAAACTACTTATTATAGATTAAATTTAATCACATAAAAATATTATTTTGAAAAACATAAAATAATATAATTAAACTAAATCGGTAATTTTTTTAAATTTCTTCAACTCTTTTATTCGTGTACATTGTATACTTACTATCTAAAAAAAACTTGTCCATTAATTTTACGATTATAATATTAATCTAATGGCATCCACAAGATTTCTACATTTTTACATTATTTTATTCAATAATTTCATTTTAAAAATTTTAAATCAACAGTAAGTCAAAAAACGGGATTAATATGGGGCAGACTTGAAATTACAGGACAAAAAGCATACTGAGAGAAGTTTGTCAGGACACAGAGCCGAAATAAAGGACAATCCTGTATAAAACAGGATGTATGGTCACCCTACACTAGATTCATATACCAGTGGTACCCCTTATCAAAATCAAGCCAACGTAAGAGAGGTGCAATTTTAATAGTTTGCCAGAGGCGCAAGAGGAGCTTCCTACGCCACTGTTGATCCGTATAATATATAAAACAATATTAATTATACCTTACGAGATTCTAAACTATATACATATATACATATAGTGTTAGGTTAATGAAATAAAATCGAACTGAAATGCAATGGGAAAACCGTAGACGGTGAAACGACGAATCAATAACGTTCTCGTTATTACACGATATAATATTATTATCTCCGTCTGAATGTTGAATATTTCAATAAACGATAATTATTATTATCACAGAACAAAGGTACCTTGCGACATAATACACATCAACAACACTCCAGTGATAATTTCAATTCCTCCACCCCCCCCTTTCGTCCGATTTTATCGTCGCCTGAGGAGTCCACTGCGCCGTGACGTCTGCGGCTACTTTTAGTCTTTCATTACCCTACTAACTCGAGCATGACGGGATGCGGCGAAGTGTACATAGTCGAAAACCACCGCACAGTTCTCCATCCCCCCTCCCCTCTCGTAAAATGACGAGACCCGGGAAACGGTGGCGGGGGAGGATGTATATTATGTTCGCGTTACGTTCGTATAATAATATATTGTTGTATTGCGCTCGTCAATCGGTCGGAAGAATCGTCGAAGCGGAAAACGACAACGGTAATTCGTCCGTGATGAGTTTCCACACGTGACAATAAAATAGGACGTCTATAAATAATAATATTACGGATTCGCCGGTGCGGAAAAAATATCTGTCGAAAGCGTCAGTCTGGTGACACGTTTTTTTTTTTTTTCGCACCGTTTCATATCATACGAAATGAAATACAATACAAAAAGTGATGGGTATATCATAATACGCGTATGTGTATGGTGACGCAAGAGGCGATCATCCCTCCCTGGCCTCTGATTCTATATTTTTTTTTTTTTTTTTTAAGATTCTTGGATGAAAGAAGAAGTCGATGTTCCGATGATGATAGTTTTTTTCTTTTCATAGAATTAATTTTTATATAAAAATACTCGTCCAATTCAGTGGCGTATTTATGGGAGTGGCAATAGGGGCATTTGTCCCCTTAAGACGCTTAAAGAATAATTACCGAGGTTTACAATTAAATGCTATTTAATAAATTGTAGATATCTAGTAAAGTATTCTACACTTGAATGACCGTTTTCTTCCCTCCATAGATCGAAAACATATTTGCATCACAAAACACGCGAAAAAAAATTGAATGAATTAACATTGATCAATATAGATTGAAGTAAATTGTACTAGAATTGTAAGCATAATTGTTAAAACTTCCAGAAAAATAAATAGAACCAAAGAAAAAGTTCCGAGGTTGTTATTTTTATTATACCTAAATTTATATTATTAGAAAAAAATATTAAGATTAAAGCTTCATTTTATAATATTTTTATTAAATTAAAAAAGTTATAATTTTCAATAATTAATTTTCAAAAACATCCCCACCCCCTATCCCCAAACTTTTTTCGCATACGTCCCTGGTTTTGGGAGGAATAGCAGACGACAAACTAAAGCCGTTCACAATACCAGAAAGTTGATTTAATTGGACCAAATCAGATTTTTTTTTGAGTCACTAGTTAAACTCAAAATAGCATTTAATTGAAAGATAGTTAGCTATTGATTAGAAAATATGAGTTTTTAAACCCGTAGTCCGCGTCATGCAGTGTACAGATTCACCTAATGGTCTATGATAAGGTTTTTAATAACAAGCTTAAAATAATTGTTCTTGTGTATAATGTATTATATAGTTCACATTGTCAATTGAATGAAATTTTATGAAATATTTTTCCTTAAATAAATTTATAGTCATGGAAGGTATGTATATTTTGTATACTTAATTTTAAGCTAAATTTTACTTGTCTAATTTAAGTTATTGTGAATGAAAATATTAAAGGATATGAAAAATAAGTAGATACTAGTATATGTTATATATGTATTAGTATTTTCTAATAGCTTTATATGTCCTTTTAAAGAAATTATTTAGTTTTGTTGCGATAATATGCGGTTTATTTTAGAACTTATATTAAACATTATATTATGTGTACATAAATTGAAGAAAAACGTTGAATTTCATAATAAATAAAACATTTAACATAGGGATGGGTTCTCGAACTCTTCGAACCCTCGAACACCTCGAACTTTAAGAAATTCGAACAGTTCGAAGTTCGAGAAAAAATAAGTTCGAATTCGAATTCAAACATCTCAAATAGTTCGAGTTTAGTATGTTCGAGTTCGAATTTTTGAACAGTTTAATCAGCAGATTTTTTTCCCCATAATGTGTCAACACTGTCAACGCTGTTTCTTTTCAAATTCTGATGATAAGTGATGAATATCAATTAAATACACGTGTTAATATGCGTGGTTAAATAATATTTTTAATTTTTAATTTTTTTTCTGTATACATATTTTTGCATAGTAATTACTTGTCCAAAAGGTTGGACCTGTAACCTTTTTAAATCGGATTTTTATTGATTAATAATACGACTAATATTGTTGTTATTGATAAATTTTCAAATGTTTTAATTTTTTTGAAGTTCGAAAAAGTTCGAAAGTTTGAAAATAGTTCGGATAAAATTCAGATTCGAGTTCGAACAGTTCGAGAAAAAATGGTAGTTCGAGTTCGAAAAAATTAATGTTCGACCCATCTCTAATTTAACATATTGTATTGTAGATAATAATATTTTAATTAAAAATCAAAATATTTTAATGAAATTTAAATAGAAATATTTTTAATTTTTAAAATTATATTTAATAAAATAATACATGTAATGGGAAATCAGAAATTGATTTAATTTTTCTTATTAACTTTAAATGATTTTATGAATGTACATTATGAAAACTGAAACTAAATTTGAAGTAAGTATCCAAAAGAGTTATATACAAAATTATTTTGTAATTAAATAATTTTGTCCCCTTAAATCAACATACTGGAACACTGTTGGACGGCGGCGTTCTCACGCGCGTAAATATCGAGTCATTCACGCGCGCATAGGCGTTCGGAGTGTTTGACGCGACACTGGCGTACGACGAATCTCGGAGATTTGAATTCGACACGACCGAAATAATATATTCAATTACTGCGGCGCGGCGTTCGTATGTCGTTATCCGCGACGAGCGGCGGACGGCTCGGGTTTCGCGCCGGTGACGGGATTTCTCGGTGACGCGAAGGCGCGGACGACTGTCGCAGGAGGGGAGGGTCGTTAGACGAGAGTTTGCGACGTCCCTCGAAACGTGTCTTGTACCGCGCGCATTTTCGTTTCTGAGCGAATTTTACCGTTTCGACGTTTATTTTTATTATTTTACATTCTGAACGGAGTAAAGCTCATATTATGATTTTACAATGATGTTTATTTTTTTTCACTTTCTGGTAACACTTTTTCGTACAGAAATACTTGTCCGAAAATTTCGATAAGTATCTCAATAGATCTCGAATCACATCCTGATGGTACTTAAAAAGAGGTCATTTTTCTAATAAAAAATAATTCATATGGAATATAAATATAAATAACGAGTTTTTTTTTTTTTTATTAAATTTGTATTAATTACTTATAAATACATTTTGCACATTAGACCATTTATTTGGGTTCCGTCATACATCAAACACTTTATACCATTTATCTAGTTTTTCTGTTCACTCAGCGTTTTTTTTACACGAATTTGACGGAGTGTACTTGTTGGGATAATGATTCACGGATTTCCGCGCCAGTTCGTAATAAAACGCGTAAAATATTATAAACTCCCGAGCACGATAAAAGTAATCCTCGCAATCACTTCGACGTTTGTATAACGTTACAAATAGGGTTCGGATTAATATGCTCTAAAAAGTTAAAAAATATGCTCTTAAAAATATGATATGCTGAAAAAATGTCATAATATGCCCATAAAAATTATGTTTTATACATTTATTTTGTAAAAAAAAAAAAATCCGGACATACTTTGCACGATGAGTATTTTTCGCACGACGGGTGGGGTTTTCTTGACGGGTGTATTTAATTTTAAAGAAACGATAAGTCATTTCTTCAATAAAACGATTCTGAATGAAGGAAGTTAATTATGTAAAAAATAAATGAAAAAAATAAATATTAGAAAAATGTCCAAAATTTTTTTTTTGAATTTTCAAAATTTTCTTGCGCCAAAATATTTCGCATATTATTGTCTATCTATGTTTAAATTTTCATATAGTTCGTATCAAAAAATTATGGTTTCCGAATCGTTTTTGTCAAATTTTAGGTAATTTTTCCCACAAAAAAAAATTGAAGAATTAAGAAATTCAAAAAATGACCTCTTTAAAGTACAATCTAGAGGCAAATCTGGTTTTAAAAAGTTACTTATCGAAACTTTTGAACAAGTATTTCCATACAAAAAAGTGTTTACAGAAAAAAAAATAAAAAAACATCATTGTAAAAACACTAGCTTCTTCACTTCGTTCAGAATCTAAAAAATTAATTTAAGGATATACAGTTACAATAAAAAAAAGAATATATAAGAAAATAATTTTATCTAAAAATATATAAAAATATTATAATTATATAAATATTATAATTTATATAAAAATAATACTAATAATAATTTATTAAACATCCCTCTTGTATGTCGTTTGTTTTCCGGAACAAAACCAAATTATACACTAATTATTTAAAGATGTTCGTAAATACCTAATATAATTTAGTTTTTCAATTGACGTACCAAATAAATTAAAATTACATTGAACTATCGTTGTCTTTGAAGTCACTGTCTTTGTCGAGTTTACAATAAAATATAATGTTAGTTAATGCTTTAGATAATTTTACGTATGAGCTTAAAAATATTATAAGGTAACGAAAAATTTAAAAACTCTAAAATATTCAATTATTTTAAAAAGTGTTCAAAATATATTATACTATCACTATATTACTGAACTCCAGTGGCGTTCTCAGAATATTTCAATGGAGGGGGATGAAAAATTTTTTTAGAAAATAAGTAAAAGTGGTTTCACCCCAAAACTCTAATATTATAATATTGAATATTAATATAATAATTGTATATCATCAAGTCATATTTATTGTAATTTTTATTAAAATTGTAAACATTTTATAACGACAATGACGTCAATGACAAATCCAAATTAAACTATCGATTTTTCTGAATTCTCATCAATTGAAACGAGTATATCTTCAAGATCAATAGACATGATAAATTTCCAAAATTTTCAAATGCTTTGCTTAACTCGAAATCAATTCAAAATTTTTGAAATGTCGAAGGAAAATTTTTGTGACCATTTTTATGGTTGGTGAAGGTTTTAATTTTCTTGCTGCATTATAGGTTTAAAGTTATGTTAAATAGCGATTTTCAATTTTACTAAAATTTCGGTAATTGCATATTTTGTCGTTTTTTCAACAGTTTTTCCACGATTTCGGAAAAAGTATTAAGAAATTTTAAAAATCACCTCTATAAAGTACTATTTGAGTATGATTTCAGATCTATTTACAGACCGAAATTTTTGGACAAGTATTTCTATACGAAAAAGTGTTTACAGATAGAGAAAAATAAAATAAAAAAATAAACATCATTGTAAAATTATAAGCTTTTTCGTTTTGTTCAGAATCTAAAAATTCATCTTGGGAGGGGATCTATCCCCCATATCCCCTCCCGTGAGAACACCCATGCTGAACTCCCATCAAACCCATCAAACTTGTGGAGCTATGCTTAAAGGAGAGTTGCAAATACGAAAATTATATATTTACTAATCCATTATATACAACTGATTTTTTTTTTTGCTAAATAAATATTATTATTATTATTATTATTATTATATTCTTACTGCACATAAATAATGTGAAAAACATGACCCAAAAAACTTCAAAACTTTAAATTGTACAATTATTATATAAATAATTTTCAAAATAAAACTGTCATATTTTTAATCTGCAATATGTGAAACGAATATTTCTATCCCACATAGCTGATTGTTGGAAGTATAAAAAAAAAAAAATGCGAAATTCTATACTGTGCTAAATGTAGTTTAAATAAAACGTTACACATTGGGTATAATATGTATATTTTTTTTTATATTCACCTACCTACCGAAAACCTATACGGTTTTCGGTATGAAACGCAAAAAGAGCCGCTTTCTCGTGTAAATATTGATTTATTCGCGTATATGCGAGTGAATAAGAGCGCGTGGGATATAATAACTATAATAACTATGGTATAGGATTCTCGGTATTTGAATTCGACACGGTTGAAATTCAATAACTGAAGCGTTCGTATATGATCGTCGGCGACATTCGGACAGTTGCGGATTTGCGCGATGACGTAAATTCGATTTTGCAATTGTGGACGACGAAGGGGGTGGGTTATTCGCGATAAGAATTCTTTTTCAACCGTTTTTGACGGTTTTTTTTTTTTTTTATTTTTTTGTGCGGATTATGTATCGTTTTGTTATACGACCAAATTGTTCTAACTGGTATTCTGCTCTCGATCTAGTAACAGGTGGTGTAAATATGAGAACGTAATGAATGCGGTTGCTTGGGGCTATAAATCTAAAGGGGGGTTTCAGCTTTTTCAAAAGAGTTTTTTTTTTGTGATAATTAAAAACATTAATTGTGTATTGAAAATTATTATAAATTGTAATCAATTGTAATATTTTTTATTATTTTAATTTTATATTATACAAGTGTCATTTGAATCAGTATCATAGTACTACTATTAACAAAAAAATTTTATGTTTAAAGAATTTTAAAGAAACTATAATCATCTCTTCAATAAGAAGGTTTCTGAGCTGAGCTTCGGTTTATTTAAGACAATTTAACTAAAAAAAATAATAAAAATGTAGTTTATTATAATAAAAAGAAAATATATACATATATATATATTTATATTTTACTCAGCCATTTTTATATTACACTATTAGTTCGAAACAAAGAGAAAAAAAATTATGAGAGAAAAATATTCAACATTTTTTTTTCACATTTTCAAAATTTTCTTTCATTAAAATATTTCTCATATTATTGACTATCTCTGTTCAAGTTTTCATGAAATTTGGTTTTTGAGTTGTTTTTTTCGAATTTGGGTCATTTTTTTTCCAAATATTTAGAAAACTATTGAGAATTTCAAAAAGTGTCATTTTAAAAGTAGATACCATCTATAAATGATGTGTGATTAAAAAAATTGGTGGTCGAAACGTTCGAACAATCATTTCCATACAAAAAAATGTATTTATTTACTTTATTTTATATTATATAGTTATACTGTATTTAATAGGTTTTTTTTTTTTTTTTATTTATTATTGATTATAAACTTTTGAATATTTTTTGTTTTATTATTTATTATTACTATATTAAAATAAACTTCGGATATTAAAACACGGTCAAACGTACCGAATATTTAAATCGTTGTGAATTTTGTATTCTGTTATTTATGATATTATTAGATACTATATTCGAGAAATAATGTCACTATTAATATTAGACTCACTCAAATGTCATCGATTGTTGAACATTAAATTAAATTTTCTTTTAAGAAAACTAAACAAGCAATATAAATATCCGTTGAATTCACGACCAGTCAGAATCATTCTCTGAACACAAGAAATATAGAAAGATATATTAATCATAAAGAGGCACAAAGAACGAGCAACCATTTTCAAACTAAATTAAGTTATAATTCAGTTTTTATAGGTGTCTATTAGAGGAGGTTTTACTGTAGTCACATCTATAATACAATTTACTGATCGTATTTCATATCGAAAATGGTAGGTAACTAAGAAAGCAATTCGTTTAAATGTAGAAAACGTAGAGTGTGCTGAGAAATAATTAAAACAAATACATTTGACACTTAAACACATTTTTTATGTAATTTTATGTAAAACATATCTATTGATATTCAGTTCTTTTGATTGGACACCCCAAAAAATAATGTTTAATTGCACCTGCTGGTAGACTTTTATATATATTATTATTACACGAAAACATTTTATTTTTTCTAAAAATGTACATACATTTTAATATTTAGCAATAATTTAAATAAATAAAAAAAAAAAAAATTATCTTTCAGAAATAGTGAAATATTATGTCATGTAGGTACTTCTATACAATTTTTAATTGTATGTTTTATTCATTCATTTATTAAAACATATGTCGCACAATTATGAGATACGGTCTGAATGTATTCTATTTGCACACTTATAAACAAAAAAAAAATCGATAGTCAATGGAAAATAATCTCTATTATTCCATCATAAGTTTTATTTTACTTATTTATTTTACATAAAAACTGTGTAATAACTATGCATTGATTTTTATTTATTATTTATTTATTTTATTTTATTTTTATACACCTATACATATAATATAATAAGTCTTTTTTTTTTTTTTTCATATTATTATAGTTATTACAGGGATTTTGGCTTTATAGCATTTGCATATCCATCATAGATGTTGTCAAATATAAGGTTTATGTTTAAATTAAGGTTTAAGCATATTTTTCTTTGTTTATACTATAATATATTGACGCATGGTATTTGACATAATTATTAATTATTTATGGATAATAATTGATTAATATGTGTAAATTAAAATAATTGAATACAAAAATTTATTTTTCAAGCATAGTTAAAACTATTCTTGAAAAGCAATGTAGTTTTCCAGGATGGTTTATTGAAAGACATCGCATACACGTACTTAACTGCAGAAGTTATGGCTCTGCACGTATAAGATTTTGTGCTAAAAAACAGCCTGCCATCATTTGCGCAGTGCAAGTGTCGAAATAAATTACCTTACAACGATTTCAGGGTTTTTTCTCTAACTCACGTGTATTTCTGATGGACGCGAGTCCAAAGAAACGATAAATAATTTCTTCAATAATATGATTCTTAGCGAAGTATGCTATTAACATAAAGAACACAAATAGTTATCATTTTCAACACGCCTACCAAGAGTATCTGACCAGAGGAGCGAAGAATATCCATGGTTCAATGTATGTCCGACCTTCTTGTCTATACTTTAATTTGCTTGACTATAAATTACTTTACTTTACTTAAGGTATTTTCTTTTTTTTATCCAATAAATAAAGAAAAGAAAAAAGTAAATTTAATCAAATATAAAATTTTTTTGCAAAAAAGAAGTGTTAGAAAAAAAACTTGCAATTTTCTTTTCACATTTTCAAAAAGTTTAGAAAAATATTTCGCACATTATTGTTTACCTGTATTTAATTTTTGATAAAGTTTGAATTGAAAAAGGATACGTTCCGAGTCTTTTTTGTTAAATTTTGTGAAGTTTTCCTAAATTTTGAAAAAACAATTGAAAAATACGAAAAAATGACCCTTTTAACGTACCATCTAGAAGCAAATCCGTTGTCAAAAAAGTGCTGGTCAAAACTTTTAGACAAATATTTCTATACAAAAATATGTACACAAAAAAAAAAAAAAAAAAAAAATCGAAAAGCAATAAATTAAAAATAAACATCGTTGTAAAAACACTAGCTTCTTCGCTTTTCTTAGAATCCCAAATTAAAATATACGATGCCAATATGGGGGTGTAATGTAGACATTATTCTGGTGGTTATTCATGAAACTTCATTAATAATTTGGAGAGATATCAGTTGATGTACCTAAACACTATTACCGGTGTTATCAAATCTTCTTTTTTCACCTAAAACTTCTTAAAAATCAATAAATAATTGTTAAAAAATTGTATTCAATACAAATAAATAATTGAAAAAAAAAATGTTGTGGAGTCTGTTTCTAAATGATTTTTATGGACATGAGTCCAGGCCGCAAATTTCTATTTTTCGCCGATAAATCTACCACTGCTAATTTCCCCCTATTTCCCCCACCCCATTTTCTCGACTGTTCCATTCCATTGGTTTCCAAACAAAATTACAACAAAATTAAACTTCCTAATTCGATCATAATCATTCATTGCAACGACAGGATATTCTCAACGTATTCAAAATTACTTGTAAAAACAAAATCGCATAAAAATATGTAAAAACGTCTTTGATGGCGCTATTTCACGGGAAACTTATTGTCGCCTCGTCTCCGCCTCTTTGTATGGTCTCGTCGAATTCTCGGTATTTTATAAACGAGGTATAAAATAATAATATTACAGATATTTTAATCGCATTTCACTTTCTAAACGAACATTCTTGCATCAATTATTTATTAATTCATAATATTATTGCCCCGATAATGTAATTTTGCACGTCAAACGCGAAATTCGAAGATTCGTTTTGAATATTTCTTACTCTTTGAATTGCAATACAATTATCACAGTAATAGAGTTCGAAAATAACGTCAAAGGCACTGGCGAAATTATCAGAAAATTCTCAAACTTTCTTTTAGATACCTGCTTTAGGATCAAATAATATTGCATTAGAGCACTCAAATAGGCAAAGGCAAAGATACCCCTTATTAAAATTGAAATAAAACTAAAATTGTAATGAGAAAATAAATATTCGTGTACGATTTCCGTTTGTTAATTCTCCACTTTCCTGAAAGTATTAATTTTTATTTTTAGATTCTGAACGAAGTGAAAAAGCTAATGTTTTTACAATGATGTTTATTTTTTAATTTTTTTTTTCTTTCTTTTCTGTTAACACTTTTTCGTATAGATATACTAATCCAAAAGTTTCAATCGGTAACTTTTTGAAACTTGGATTTGCCTCTAGTTGGCATTTTAGAGAGGTCATTTTTTGAATTTCTCAATTCTTCATTTTTTTTTTCCAAAAAAAACTACCCAAAATTTGACAAAAAAAGACTCAGAAACCATCATTTTTTGATCTAAAAAAAAATTTTGGCGGAAGAAAATTTTGAAAATAAGAAAAAAAAAATTTTGGACATTTTTTGAACATTATTTATTCTCATTTAATTTTTTCCTTTATTTATTGGATGAAACAAAAAAAAAAAAAAGTAAAATTAAGTAAAGTACAGTAAAGGAAAGTAAAATAAAGTAAACTACAAACAAGAAGGCCGGACATAATTCGCACCACGGATATTTTTCGCTCTTCGGATCAGATACTCTTGGTGAGTGTGTTGAAAATCACGACTATTATTGTTCTTTGTATTATTAACTTCTTTCGTTCAGAATCGTCTTATTGAAGAAATGATTTATCGTTTCTTTAAAATTCTACACACCCTTCAAGAGTATCTGACCCGGGGAGTGAAAAAAATCCTTGGTGCGAAGTATGTCCGGTTTTTTGAATATTGTGATATTTAAATATTTAGTAAAGGTCGCGTAAGTTATGAGACAGGAGTATTTTGAGTTAAGTCCAGTGAAATAACTAGAGTTTAGTTACGGGAGAACAATGGTGAAAAGAAGTAGAATGGGTACTTTATGTTTAAATTATTTTTATTTACGTTTATTTTTATTTCGCTATGGATTTCCATAGAGTGAAATATAAATTCGTTTTTTGATAATTATATTTCGAATAATACAATGTTTTATTGCAAAATGAAAGTCTGTAAATAAGGAGTACTTGAAAGATGGGTGAAAGGTCGATGATCACTTGAATGGTAAAAGGGTAGAGAAACGCGGGCCTATCGGATTCGTGACAGTAAATGTTAGCCGAATATCCCGGCTTCTCTCCTCTGTTATCCTTTGCTATAATCTTTCGTTTTTTTTATTTACCTAAACAATGAATTTCAACACATTTCAAAAATACGTTTTGTTTTTAAATGTTGAGTCATACGTTACTCTGTCAAAGTTTAAGTAAACTAAAAACTTAAAAAGTCAATAATCTTAAAAATGTAGTTTCATTAGTGTTTATTTTAGATTCTGGGTGGAGCAAAGAAGCTAGTGTTTTTACAATTATCTTTATGTTTATTTTTATTGTTTTTAATTCTTTTTTTTTATATCAACATTTTCCATACAGAAATGCTTGTCCAAAACGTTTGATCTGCAGCCTTTTGTATCAAAATATTCCTTTAGATCGTACTTTAAAGAGATCATTTTTCGAAATTCTCAATAATTCTTCAAAACGTATTTAAAATTACCGAAAATTTGACAAAAACTCCATTAAATTATATTTCTTTGTAGTATAAATAAACTTTATAATTTTTAAGTAAAATTTTCTCACACAAACAGATGTTCCACTCAGAAATGTCTTATTGAAGAAATTATTTATAGTTTCTTTAAAATTTAACTCACCATCCAAGTCCCACCCGAGGAGCGAAGAACACCTATGGTGCCGATATATGTTCAGCTTTTTTATTTTTTTTATCGTACTCAGAAAAATGTCAATTTATGGATTATCTAGAGTTAGAAAAGGGTTGAACTTTCTTAAACTTTATGCAGGTGCTTGCCTTGTTTTAATGTTAATAATCGCGTTTGTGGGGTGAGTCTAACAAATCCTGTTTCTAAAAATTTGTTTAGAATGTTAATTATTATTGAATTCAAAGACATAATAATTTATAAATTTATGTGATAATATAGAACAATTTAATACTAAAAAACCAAATAAAAATAAATCCAAAACTATATGCATGACTAAAAATTATATTATGAAAAAAAAAAAACAGAATAAATTAAATTTTTTAATTTTATTAAACAATTTTGGTTTGTAAAATAATTATTTTAACTTCAAAATATTATTTCTTAGAAAATAAACAAAAATTTATGTTTGATAAAATTTATTATAGTGAATTTTTCTTATATTTTAATAATTATAATAATTTTGTGTGTATTTACATTTATTTAACCATTTTTCGTAGTTCAAATATTTTCTTATATTTTTAATAACAATGCATTTATATCATTATAATTCTGAATCTGTCCTAACATTTTTTGTCTATATGTTTGAGATACACAAATTTTTTTACATCTTTGGCATGAATTTTTTATTCTCATATCCTTATTTCTTAGTAAAATAAAACATTCTGTTAGTTTTTCTTGATCAGCAAATTTAGACGCCTTTTATCTCAGAGATCTGGGAAGATATTTTGAAATAGATCTTTTTGTTTTGTTTTAGTTAAAGGTGTAGTTCTCAATTTCAAAAAAATGTCTTCGACTTTTTTTTTTTTATCATTTATTCAAAAGAAATTTACAATCTGTACTTCTAGGGAAAAATAAGTGAATGTGAGATAGGTTAATATAATATATAAATATATTTAAAGAAGTAAATTTTAAATAAATTATACACAAAACATGCCATGTTTTTGAAAAGTAGCCATCATTTATTTTGAATCGTTAGTATGAGTTCTTCGAATTAGTTTATTGTTTCGGGTATATCATAATTTTATACAATATTGAATTCACGTGTATATATTATATTATTATAAAAATTCAGGTGTGAATAGTAATTGTTCACCTATAAAAATTAAATTATACAACTATTTTTTTTCTATAACCACACATGAATATTGCTTACAATAACATCTGTGTATTTATTTATTTATTTTAATTCATTTTAATCACCTAATAGCTATGTTATGAAATTATTTTTTTAAATGGTTTAAATAATTTTTCTTTTGGAAAATAATCAAAATTAGATTATAATAATATAATTAAAAGAGTATAATTCATTATAAAAAATAAATGTATTTACGAAAACATCTGTTGGGAAACATAAGTACTATATTTTAATCATTGGGGTATAAGAGAAAACTGGAAGAGATTTTTTAAATAATAGTGGAAAAGCCAAATTTAAAAAAAGTGTTTTTTTTTTTTTTTTAGAACTTTCATGTCTGGTCACCATATCTATACATACCTACTTGGTGGTTATTTAAATAAAATCAGAAGTTATATAAAAAAAAAATAATAATAATAATTATAATATATTTAATAGATTTGTGAACAAAAATGTTTTAATATAAAAAATAACTCATTTCTATATTTGGTCAACGATAAATTCATTAGATTACCTATTGTTTTTTTTTTTTTTGTATTTACGATTTATACTTACGGTTTATTTATTTCGACATATGTGCATTCACTCGTTAAATAATAAAAAAAATATATTATTACTTATTCTCTTCGTCAAGTTATAAATTTAAATGCCTTCAATAAAATCAAAAGCTGAACATGCTTTGCATCAAGGGTATTCTTCACTCCTCGGGTGGGATTTTGAGGGTGTGTAAAATTTTTTAAATAAATAATTTCTTCTAATCTACACTTTTTTCAATACAGTAATTCAGAGTGGAATTTCGGAACTTGAATTTTCGGCATGATAATAGCATAAAGCGTAACATTAAATTTTTACATTGTAAAATTATGAATTTCCTAAAATTTATTTGGATAATTTTACAGCGCCATTCGACGAAAGTTAGATTATTGTTTGAGTGGCTGGTGTAAAAAATAATAACAGTTTGCCGAAAAGCTTTTAAACTGCGCGGAAAAATTTTAAGTTTTCAAAATATTTTATGTAAGATTTTTCTTTAATTTTACGCGATTCACGCGTGTCTTATATTTTACACAGATAATTGCTTTTTTTTTTAAATATATATATATATATATATATATATATAATGGTAAAATATATCACATTAAAATGTGTTTTTCAAATATTTATACTTGAAATGTTGTGTTTATGTACTCGTTTTTGTAACTATTCTTAGTTTCGGTAGCGTTTGCACACAAACACACAAAGTGTGACCTACGGATAATGGAAAAGATAACAACGTTATTTCATCAATTTACAAAATTACTTAAAACAAGGGTAAACATATTTTTCGAACGTTCCACTCGTATCGCCCGTGCGATTCCAGGTGAGTGGTGACTGATAATCCACTGCAGCTGCACGCGGGAGCTTATAAATTCGAGTGAAATTTATTGTACAGTATTATGGTTTTAAATCATCATTGTACGCTGCTGTGTTTAATAGAATTTTAGTACCTTTATATACATTTTTGACATCATAAAACACATAATATTGTTGTTATTGTGTCTGACACATTTTGTGTTACGCAAAGCACTATGATGATTAGGGCTAGGATACTATAGGATTTTTTTTTTTTTTCATGATATACAGGATATTGCTCTTTAAGCACAAAATGTGATTTGGTCATCTACGAGTAGAAATAAATAGTTTTTATTTTACATTTTTATTTTTTTTTTTTGCACGTTTTGTACTTTTTAGAGTTTCATGTCATTTTTTAGCATTTTAATGTAATTTTTTGAATTTTAAGAACATTTTTTATACTTTGTTAAAATATAGGTATTATTTTTAATTATTTTCATTTATACTCGTTTTATTTATAACAGAAATTATACCGTAATTCAATGTGTTCATTTTTATAAAGATCGTCTGTTAAATAAATACCCTCTATCAATAATAAAATCAATTAAATAGGCAATACAAAAATAATCTTCGATGTAATCAGTTTGATAAAATCGAAGAACTCAAAATACTACAAAAGCATTTCATGCATAATTTGTGAAGGTACAAAATTAAATTTTCATATGATTTATAATATTATTAGCAGTGGCGGCTCATATGTAAGTGCACAAGTGCACGTGCACTACCTACAAGAAATTTAAAAAATATTAAATCATAATAATACTACTTAGTTCTGCAGGAGTATGAAGATTATGTTTGAACATTTTAAGAAATGTCAATTGAAATTCAGGAAGTTAAAATATATTTGGGTTAGGTTAGCTATGAGAAAAAGCGAAACGATCGCGCAGTTTTCGTTGGGCGCGG
>JAIPRM010004924.1:0-21709 GCA_025469315.1 Stegophylla sp. TES_Ste_2020 | reverse complement strand
TAAATATACGAGTATATATATATATATTTTATGTTTTTGAATCGTGAAAAAGTATATTTTTTAAACTACCTATTATAGATTAAATTTAAACACATAAAAATATTATTTTGAAAAACATAAAATAACATGATTAAACTAAATTGATACTTTTTAAAATTTCTTCAAATCCTTTCTTCATGTATATTGTATACTTTACTCTCTAAAAAAACTTGTAAATTCATTTTACGATTATAATTTATTTAATAGTATCCACAAGATTTCTAGATTCTTACATTATTTTATTCAGTAATTTCATTTCAAAAATTTTAAATCAACAGGTAAGTCAAAAAACGAGATTAATATGGGAGTATGGAACAGACTTGAAATTACGGGACGAAAAACGTCCTGAGAGAATTTTATCAGGACAACAGGACGCAGAGCCGAAATAAAGGACAATCCTGTATAAAACAGGACGTATGGTCACCCTATCCTACACCAGAACTGGCGAACCCGTCGAAACTTCTTTGGCCTTTTTACATTATAAAAAATATTTTATTTAAAACTATTTGAGCGCTGCTATAGTAGTAGCTACTCAGGATTCCTAGAACATTATATTTTTTTGTTTCCGCTCATTTGCCTCATCAACACTTGATCCTAATATTCCCACAGGCCTTAAATTTACTTACTATGCTAAAATAATTCTATGGGCATTGTCTACTACGCGTTCGTACATATATCTGTATACACAGACACATATACACACATACATATATATATATATATATATATACTCCACATAATACAACAATGCGAATTCGGTTGCAAAAAGTTGCTGATCGAATCTTTTTGAAAATTAATCCCAGTGTTTATAGAAAAAAAAAAAAAAAAATAGAATAAATAAAAAAAAAAAAAACATCATTGTAAAAACATTAATTTCTTCAATTCGTTCAGAGTTTAAAATGTTTGAAAAATTACATTGGATCCATATCGGATCTATTTTTTTACAATTCCCTGGTATATGTACTAAATCTGTTTTTGAAAATTTAATTTACTCAATATCCCATTTAAGCGTTTTATTTCTATTAAACGTCAAGTGGGATAACGGTGATGATGTTTTTCAAAACCCTACTATATTTTAATATAATGTCTTCAAATGTTTTCTTATTATCAACAAAATATATTTGTTATCCATTGGCTAATTTATCAGTTATTCGATTTTGTGTTCGAAATAAACTTAATTTGATTTATCGATAGTCAGACGAAAAATCCAAAAACAAAAAATTCACGGGTAAGAAATCCAGTGATAAAAAATTCCCAACCGTTTTTTTCTCTCTACAAATTTAATGTTTTATTTTTTGAATTATAGTATTAAATTGCTAATACAAATGAAAAAATGTAATTTATTCTTTTAACAATTTTCATGTTATTATAATATTAAGTATAATTGTATCTATTTGAATTCAAAATTCCAATTAAAAAGTGGCTTGCCAATCTCAGAAATCATATTTCTAAAAAAACTTATTTCAAATGTATCTAGATAATAAACAAAAGATTTACACGTTTTATTTAGATTAAAAACAAATATTATTTTTTAAATCTTTTTTTTTCAAATATTTTATACTTAAGTAACATTACTCAAATTCATACATAGGTTTCAACAAAATATATAACAACTTTAAGAATCCAATAACCAAAATCAAGAATCATTCTAAATAAAATATAGTGAATAAAACACGTATATAAACATAATATAATAATTACTAAGAATAAATATAAAATAAAATTAGTTGTGAACTCTTTTATAATATATTTTTTACTTTTTCAAATTTGTTATACATAACAATTTATTTATATAATATTGGTACACAGTTAGTTTGTTTTGTATCATAATAACAGTAATAATTTTAATTGTTAATCTCTGCTTTATGTAATTTTTAATTAAAATTAAAGTTAATATTTGTAAACACAAATATATACTATTAGTAACAATTTATTACTAATTAACAATTAAATTTTTACATTTATTAACATAGAAATAATAAATGCAAGTGGAGAACATAATATTACTGAATAGTCGATAGATCGCTAAAATTAGTGGTTTATAGATACTGCATTTTAAGCTTTTGCGTTTGAAATTATTTTCAACATTCGTCGATATTACAAGTAAAATGGTAATCGTATCAAAATTGAAACAATCTAATCCTTAATAATTTTGAAATGAAATTTATTCAGATTAATATGCACGTATAAAACAATTATTTATTTTAGATAATTCTACGTAGTGGCGCAACTAGGATTTTTTTAAGGGGGGTGTTCACCCATAAATTTCTACTTTAATTATCTAAATATAAAATGGACACTTTACAAGAAAAAAAAGAAATTTTTTTTGTAAGACAAAAATAGAAATTTCGTGTAACGAAATCTAACTGCCTTTTTTCTGAGTTAACATTTTTTATAACGTTATTCGTAGAAGATAAATAAAATTTAGCGTCGCATATTCGACAATACGAATTTTTAAAGCATGTTTTAAAGTTTCTCTAAACTTTAAAAAGGATTTTTCAGCATAAATATGTTACAGCTAACTTTAAAATAAATGTTCACTTACCTACACTTTAGATAGTCGGTAGATCGATAACGATAATTTGACTAGACTTTAAACAATAAAATACTTATTATTTTGAGTAGATATCTTATTTTTTGGTTTCTACTATATTACAATACATTATTGTCAATTATAGTTGTAATGGATGCTCTAACTCCTATTGATAAACCAATATTTTATGAAATAAATATTTCATAAAATAATGAGCAATGTTAAAATATTATGTTTATTTTAACCATGACATATTTCTGAATCAATATAGAGGTTATAATTGTATAGTTAAAAGACATATTTTTTTTTTTTCGATGCTCATTGAATAAAATTTCCATAAATATGGTTCAAGTGGGGGGAGGATTGTCTAGACACCCAAAACATCCCCCTCGGTTGCACCACTGGTTTTGCGGCTAATATTCATTCGTTCTTTATATCTAGATAAAGAATAGAATAAAAGATGGATACATTTTCATCTAGAAAATTTATCTAGATCAACACATCCAGACGAATTCCAACACTGCTGCTGCATACGCAGCTTATCGATCGACTGCTCACTAAAATATAATATGTTAATCCGCTCGCTGATTCCGCGTAGTGCCTATTGTTATACCGCGTGTAGTCGGGCAATCCGAATTTCGCCCCCCCCCTCACTACTCGGTGACCGAACAGAACGCGGTTTAATGCGACTCACAACCCTCCCCCCGCGACGCTTAGTGTGACTTAGTGTACCACCGATTACACGTTTCGGATGGTTTGCTATTAATTCCACTGCGATTAGAATTTGCCGCCGGCGGCACAGAACACAATCGATTGATTTTCGTAGTAGTCTAAAACGACGCGAGTAAAACAAAACGCACACGTCCTGCACGTGTCGAATGACGCCCAAAACCGTACTGACCGGCGGGGCTGGTACTAAGGGGAGGGAGCGAACCGGGGCATTTGCCCTGAAAGTTTCGGTCACGGGCGCACAATTACTGAATAACAATTGGACGCGTTAATAGATTTAGACTGTGAACAAAGAGAAGAAACCAGTGTTTTTGTTTTTTAATTTTTTATTTATTCATTTTTTTTTTCGAATGGAAATACATGTAAGTATCTAGATAAATTTATTTATTTGACAAAACTTTTAATAAGCTTGTCCAGCACCTTATTCGAGCGGCAAAAGGGCTAAGGACGAATTAGAACCGCCGGGTGAATCCGATGTACACGAATCGCCTTCCAAATCCTGGTATTTTATAATTATTTTTTCCTCGAATTGCCCCCACTAGGGGCATAGGTATATATTTTCAATGGGAGGGGTTCAAAAGTAAAATTTTTGACTGAAAGCATGAGCGCTACCCAACAAGAATTTTGAAAATTTAATTAAATACAGGTTATTTTCGAAATTCTAACAGTTTTTCAAACATAAGGAAAAATTAGCGAAAATTTGAAAAAATCATGCGATAAAAAACGTTTTTTTCTAATTCAATTATAACATTATTTAGTCTATAGGTACTCCAAAATAAAGGTGCTAGAAACTTAAATGTTCACTAGTAAAATACATAGAATTTTTCAAACCGAAGAATAAAAATTAGAAAAATCTGGAAATATATTTTTTGTATACATGTTTTTTCTAATACAAACTGAAATTCCCTGTAGAGTTTGGTAAAATACACGAGGATACAAAAAAAAATAGACGCATATTTACAAGTTTTTTTTTTTTTACATGGGTACCTATTAAACATTTTAAGTCGGAAAAAACTGAAGCAAGTAATTATATAGTACTATAAATACTATGTAAGTATACATTTACAATTGAATCTTTTGTTCGATACTAAAATTAGAATTAAAAATACATTTTTATTGACAAAAAATTCTTTTATTAATATTTAATAAACTTGTGAAAATTTTGTGAAAATGAAAATTTTTTCGATTAAGAGTTTTTCAATAGGAAGGATTTGAACCCCCCAAACATCCCCTTTACCTACGCCTATGGCCCCCACCCATATCTTAATAATTGTCTGCTAAACAATTTTGTATTAAATTAATCGAGTGTACGATAATTGAGCACAATAAATTTAGTGTAGAATATTTCAGCACAGATAATAATTGTTTTGTTAAGTATTTTTTTATGGTTTGTTTTGTTTTTTTTTTATTAATTGTTTTTTATTTGAGCTTAATTCAACTCGGAGAAAATTGAATTCTAATTTATATTATTATAAATTGAGTCATCACAATATAAATTACAAAAAAAAAAAAAAAATGATACATGTTATTAATTAATGTTTTGTGTAGTTAGAGATTGTAAATAAGAAAAATATTTATGATTAAAAAATATAAAGTAATTAAATGTTTTGGACAAAGATTATTCTGATGAATGTTTTTAAAAGCCGGACATACTTCGCACGATGGGTGGGATTCTTTTGACAGGTGTATTGAACTTTAAAGAAACAATAAATCATTTCTTCAATAAAATGATTCTGAACGAGGTAAGTTAATAATATAAAAAATAAATGAGAAAAAAAATGTTAGAAAAATGTCTAAAATTTTTTTTTCACATTTTCAAAATTTTCTTTAGCCAAAATTTTTCTTATATGATTTTCTATCTATGTTTAAATTTTCATATAGTTCGGATCAAAAAATGATGGTTTCGGAGTCGTTTTTGTCAAAATTTGGGTAGTTTTTCCAAAAAAACAAAAAAAAATTGAAGAATTGAGAAATTCAAAAAATGACCTCTCTAAAGTACAATCTAGACTAAAGTCCGGTTTCAAAAGGTTACTGATTGAAACTTTTAGACAAGTATTTCCATACGAAAAAATTGTACACAGAAAAAAAAATTTAAAAAAAACGCAAAAGAAATAAAATAAAATAAACATCATTGTAAAAGCAATAGCTTTTTCACTTCGTTCAGAATCTAAAATTTATATTTATATAATTATAATGTTTTGTGTAGTTTGAGATAGTAAAAAAGAAAAATATTTATGATGAAATATATAATTAAATTAAATGTTTTGGACAAAGATTATTCTGATGAATGTTTTTAAAATTGAACAGTTTCATCACAATTTTAATAAAAAAAAACCACGTGTCTAATATTTTAACGATTTCTGTTGTTTGAGATGATAAAAAAAAAATGCATATGTAATAAAAAACATAAAATCATTAAAAATTTTCAGCGATTCCTTTTAATAGTTTTCGGTTATTCTGGTTTAAAATCGACTACACACCGTCTTAAAATTACATCTTTGTACTTTTTCTTTTTTCGATTTTGTCACTTATTGCGCTCAAACGTCTCGAGCTCGATTACCTTCGTCCAATTCAGTGGGGACACCAAATTAATTTTTTATTCTAATTGTTTTTTCTATGATGATTAAAAGTGAATCAACAGACAAAATCGAGTTTTTCGAAAAATATAGCTAACAATATTGTTCAATAATAGCTATATAGTTCACTCGACACGCGTATTTGTTTTTTTTTTTCCATTTTTACTTTCATTCATTTATTATTTTATTCTATTTAATTTCATATTCTGCAATTATCGAAACACAAAATACTCACCTAACGCAAAATTTTCATGTTTCATACAAATTTTCGTTTCATAAAATATGATAATATTTTGTAAATTTATTTTATTCGCAAAAACTATCGATTTAATCAAATAATCGTTTTTTGTTTTTGGTTTTTTTTTTTTTTTTAACTTTATTCTCGTGTTCGATTTGTGTACATTATTAAGTATATGTTTGTTTTTCGATTTTCCGTGTAAACAGAAAAAGATTTTAGCCAAATACTTAGAATTATGTTTTCGATTAGTTTCAACATTTATGTCGGTCCGCGCTTGTCATATAGTAGGGCGTGTGACTTTGATATTTCAATTTTATTTTTTCTCTGTTTTTTTTCCCCCCTTAAAAGGTTATATTCTTTTCTTAGCTCTCGACACGTAATACGCGTGAAATTCGGCATTTCACGAGACCTTTTAAGTCGACGAAATATCGCGGCCTTCGAACGGCGGTGGAGAGGGTTGTTTTAGGGGAGGGGACGTAGATGGCGGATAGGAGTTTTACGGGAAAACGAAAAGGTTCCTTCGCGTACCGGTTTCGGAGTAGTAAGCGAAAAGCGTTTTAAAGTCGGAAAATACGTAATTTTCCACACACACCTGTTGCTCGTTTCATCTATTTGCAAAATTGGATTACCCGAAGAGGTATGAATTTATAGTGTTATATCGCAACGAGTTTTTACGTGACTGCAGGAAATCAGGAATAAAACTGTTATCTATTGGGTATCTAAAATTAATAAGGCTATGAATTTGTAGGAAAGTGCTTTTTTTTTATTTTTTTTTTGTTAGTGATTGTGAAACATAGCTTTGTAAGTACATAATTTGAATTATGTAATGACGAATCCACATATGAAACTTTTATTTTGCATTTTTTTGTATTTTTTGTTACATTTTTAATTTTTTAGGTCATTTTTTGCATTTTTGAGTCATATTTTCCTTTTTCAGTTCATTTTTCGGTATTTTTAATTAAAAACCATCAAATTACATCTTTCGAAAACCCTTTTTTATTTTACATAGGCTGTATATACGTCAAAATTAAAAAAAAAAAAATTTAAAAATGTTTCAGATGAATAGCATTGTACAAAATTCAAATTCAACCAACAATTTCATTTTTTTTCTTTTTTTTTTTATATTAAATAAACATATTTTTATGTATGTATAATTTAATCTACTAATGTAGTATATTAATATTATATCCTATAATATTAATATAAATATAAAAATTAAATTATAAAACCATTTTAAGTGCATATTTCATTGCATTTTTTTTTCCATTTTTAAAGATTTTTTTAGTGCATTATATTCACAGCTCTAAAAATTAATATAAAAAGATAAATCTTGATGATTATCTAGATCAAGGGTTCTCAACCTGGGGGGGGCGCTCCTCTAGAGAGACGTCACAAAATTTCAGAGGAGGCGTGAAAATATTCACATGAAACCACATTTGACCACAGAACATGAAAATGTTGTTTATGGTTAACTATATTTTGTTTTTTATTATTTATTTATTTTTTTGTTAGTAGGTATGCGACTATCGGTCATCATATATATAACATATTATAATTTAATCTTATAGTAGTGGAAAGTGGGGGCACGAACCTCAAAAGGTTGAGAACCCTTGATTTAGATAAAAAGATAAGATAATTTGTTGAAATAAATTATATATATATATATTTATATAATTAAGTTAAATACATATTAGTAAAATACGGATTTGTAGCACTGAAAAAAGCTTGAAATAATTTTCTGCGGGCGCCCGTGCTCGACGAAACCATACGGGTTCGACATCGAACCCGTACAAATCGCAGCTTCCAATTATTATTATCGGACGTTTCGTTGCCATTTGGTTTTTCCCATTTCATTCGATTTCATTTGAATGTAGTACAACACACGCACGTGACGTCACTAATGAATAGAAACGCGACGAGGAAGTTTGAAAAATCTGCACGGGCACGCTTAGGGACTTATGGAATTTGCATATCCGTTCTGGACGTGGTAAAACATAAAAAAACGCGCTCACCGCGAGATCAAAAATACGAATTATTATTAGTATGCATATTTAAGGGATTTTATTACATTAGGGGACGGCACAATAGTATTATTTAATTACTTGTGTGTGTGTGTGTGTGTGTGTGTGTGTGTGTGTGTGTGTATTTTTTTATTACCGCATGACCGTTCTCCAAAGGCCAAAAACAAAGTATATAAAATTACAAACACGATTTTTGTTATAATCGAGTTCATGAATAATAATATTTTAATTTCAGCTACATCCGTCCGATGGGTAAAAAAACAAAAAAAATAATTCACAACGAAAAATAAACAGTGTGCACAATTTTTTTTGTCACCCCCCCCTCTCCCTCGCTGCATAACCGGATGTGTAAAATACTCGTTTTCATGACATAAAAATTGCCAACAAAATAAGTCATATCCCTTATAATTATTTATTTTTTAACTATTTTAAATTAAAAATTTTCCTAATCAGGTAGGTAAGAGGTCGATTTTAGATTCTGAGTGGAGCGAAAGAGCAATATTCTTTTTACAATAAAACGTACATATATATTTTTATTATTATTATTATTATTTGTGCTTAACTCTTTTTCACATAGTTCTCCAAAATTTTCGACTACTAACTTTTTGAAACATAATTCAGCTCTATATGGTATTTCAAAGAGGAGAGTAAATTCTCAATATTTTTTCCAAAATTTGATAAAAACGCCTTTGAAACTTTTTTTATTCAATCCAAAATATAAGAAAATTTTCAAACGAGAGGCAATTATACGAAGAATATTTTGGCGACAGATATTTTATGAAAGGTTTGTGAAACGTTTTGTATTTCTCATCAATTGTTTTTTTTTCCTTTTCTCATTTTCTTTTCATAATACTCATGATTTGTATTGTGTATAAAATGAAACTCAGACACTCAGATAATTGAAGAAATAATATGTCATTTTTTTTTTAAATTCAATATATCTACCAGAATATCCTACCCAAAGAGCCAAGAATACCCATCGTATGAGTTATGTCTGTTTTTTTTATGTGACATTTTTGTGTTCATTTCATTAATTTGTGAATTATAATATTATTTTAAATCATAAATTTATACGTTTTCAAGAAAATACTAGTAAAAATAATTGGTCTCATAAATAGATAATGACAGTTGAGTTTTTTTGTTTGCTGAAAAGCAAAATGTATGTATAAAATATTGAAACAGTTTGTATAATAACAAAAAGATAATTCTTCTATTTCTATTTTCTATTGTAACTTATAATAATGTCGATCCGAAATATATCGCATGGAAACGACAAAGTGACGAATCATGTTTGTAAAAAGCGAACGTACTTCACGCCATAGGTATTTTTCATTCTTCGGTGGAATACTCTTGGTGGGTGTGTTGAATTTTAAATAAACGATAAATCATTTTTTTTTTTAATAAAACGATTCCGAGTGAAGCTTCAGCTATATAACGCACACACATGTTATCAAGTATCGCATTCTTCAAGTGACGCCAGTACGAAATACTATTTTTCCGTTTTAGCTCAGTACTGCGTATAAATAAAAATAATTATACTTACATACGGTGTTTTCAGTTTTTTTTTTTTTTTCGAAGACGAATTTACACACTCGAGTAAGAATGCAAATACCTATTTTATGTTTTCACTGCATATTTCAGATGTCCTGTGCGACGTTGATTATCAACTAATTTATTTTTTTTTTTTTTAATTATCTTTTTAAACAAAATGGCTTTTTGGAATTTTCAAAAACTTAATTCTCAGAAAACGTTTTTTTTTTAATGTTTAATAATGTCTCATCAAAATGTATTTACTGTTGAGATTTATCTCTAAAAAAACACATTAAAAAATACTGCGACCGAGATATTAAGGGAAGCACGAGACTTTTGGACACACTGTATACATGTATGACGAGTGTACGATTTGAGACATAAACCCTCTGTAGCAGCCATTAAAGTTTTATAAAATAATTAAAAAATTAAGAATTTAATTCAATTGTATACGAATTCAGTTATAATACAAAACGTTTGGGAAACTAATATGATAGTTAGTTCTGGAAACTCGAGTAATCTAATTGTATTACTGTCTAAAACCCGATATTTCATTTTTTATGATTTTAATAAAACGTAATGGCACTCGTTTTTTTTGGGGGGTTATAACTGTTACGTTTTTAAATTAACGCAGTTTTATTTCAACGAAATAAAACATTAAAAACTTTGGATACTTACCGGCTTAACTTTTGTAATGAATACTGAAGAAAGTCGAAAACGCAACCGACGACTAATATCTAGGGTTCTAGAATTGCATGAAATATTTTATTTTCTTGAAATATTTCATGAAAATTTTCATTAACAGGAAATACAGTGAACTCCTTTGCTTTCATTAGTGGAAAATGTAATAGAAATACGTGGATATTTAATCACAGATGTAAGGGTGAGGGGCTAGACATTTTTACCTAATCCATAGATCCAAATAAACATTTGCAAACTAACATTGTTAACTTACTACCTATAGACTACTCCTTTCATGTTTCATTTTTGACAATCATGTTCACCGATCTATTTTTTTATGATTTTGTATAATAAGTGTGGGGACCTCAATTTCCCAGGGACATTTTTCTGGGGTCACTTAAGACCCCCTTAGTCATTTCTAAGAAATGTTTCTTGATAATACCTATTTTATACGAAATACAAAAGTAATAGTTCGTATGAATATAGTTTGAAAAAAAAGACTTCTTCAGAAATCTATAAATTTCTTTATTCATGTTTATTTAATATATTTTATATTAAATAATAATTAAATATGATAATGAGTTTTAACCGGATTCACTATTATGAATACTTATTGTCCTCTCAAGCTTACGAAAAACAGCACACAATTCCTATGAATTCGGAAAGTGAACGCGAAATTTTGATGAATTTTTATGATAAATCAATGGTAAAATTATTACAGTTTATCTTTAAGTTACTTTGTAAAACGATAATAGTTAAATAATGCACTGTTTTTCATCTCTTGGAAATAAAAAATCTTATTCGATAGGAACCAATATGGATTAATTCGATTTTTCACACTTTATTTTTCTAGGTTATGATGCAATTAGTCAAAACAATAATTTTACCCGGAATTAAAACATTTTTATTCCGACACTTATGAATTTATAATTAAAACAGTGCCTTAAAATTTAAATTTAGTTATGTCAAAAATATGACAAATTACACATAAACAAATTAACATTTAACGTACATTTTCAAATTCCATCACAAATAATTTACCACAAAATAATCACATCCGAAGTATATTTACTAATATTAACAATTGTAACAATTCATTACATATAAATAAATATTCTTATTATATAACATGCGTCCCAAATTATGACCAAATTGAAATTGTTTAACATCACTTTTAGGAATAGTTTTTGGTATTATTAGTGAAATGATTCAATACATTTTTATGGTGTTTTAACACAATTTATTTGTTTAGTTTATACACTTATACACGTAGAAACAAACAAACATAAACCAGTACTTAATTTATTAGTTAAGTTTGGGAATGAAATGAGAAATTTCCGTTTAGACATTTCATAAAAACGTTTCACAATGAAAATTAATTGCTAAGTTTAAATTTTTTTATAAATTTAATAGTATATTAAAATACATATATATATATATATATAATATATTAGGTAATATTTCAATATTAATTATTTTCAACAAAAATTAAATTGTTAAAATATGTATATAAAAGTAAAGTAAAGTAAGGTATAAACAAAAAAGCCAGACATACTTCACACCTCGGATATTCTTTGTTCTTCGGCATAGATACTCTTGGTGGGAATATAGAATTTTAAAGAAACGATAATTCATTTATTCAATAAGACGATTTTGAACGAATCAAGTTAATACTATAAAGAATAATATAATAGTCTACGTTTCCCATACACCCACCAAGATTATCTGATCCAAAGAACGAAGAAAATCCGTTTTTCTTGTCTATACTCTACTTGCCTTTACTTTATTTAAATTTACTTTTTTTTTTTTTTATCTAATAAAGGAAAAATATTTAATGAAAAAAAACACGTTAGAAAAAGTCCTATTTTTTTTCACATTTTCAAAATTTTCTAGTTCCAAAATGTTTATTATATTATTGTCTATTTATGTTTAAATTTTCATAAATATTGGATCGAAAAATTATGGTTTCAGAGTCTTTTTTGTCAAAACTTGGGGAGTGTTTCCCACCAAAAAAATTGAAGAAGTACCAACTAGAGGAAAGGTTTCAAAAAGTTGCTGATCGAAACTTTTGGACAAATATATCTATACGAAAAAGTGTATACTTTCACTTCGTTCAGAATCTAAAACAAAAACATTTCAAAGAATATTCAAACATCAGTATACATTATATAAACAATTAAATGAAATAATGATTGAATTATGATTCTATCAATTAGCTATGAAAATGCATAGGGCAAATTAATAAATAGATTTGAATAATTTTTATATTTTGAAAAAGTGTAGAAGCTAGTGTTTTCACAATGATGTTTATTTTTTTTTTCTGTAAACACTTTTACGTATAGATATACTTGTTCAAAAATTTTGATCAGCAACTTTTTGAAATCTGATTTGCCTCTAGATGGTATTTTAAATGGTCATTTTTTGAATTTCTCAATTCTTCAATTTTTGTTTTGGAAAAAACTACATAAAATTTGACAAAAAAGACTCGGAAACCATCATATTTTGATCTAAACTTAATAAAAATTTAAACATATATGGAAAATAATATAAAACAGATTTGGCACAAGAAAATTTTGAAAATTTGAAATGAAAATTTTGAATATTTTTCTAACAATTTTTTTTTCTCATTTAATTGTTTCCCTTTATTAATTAGATTATTAATTATTTACATTTTAAGAATTTCTTGAAATTTCTGAAAATTTCCTCTATGAAATTTCTCAAATTTAGCATCAATCTCGTATAAAATAAAATTAAAATAATAAATGGAGGGATATGAGCACCTTAACACCTCTTCTACGAAAGCTTTTAACATATAACGGGATACATTTAGACGATATATAATTAAAACATTTCAACTAGACTAGACGTTTTAATCGTATTTCTACTAATAAAAGTTAACATATTTTTTATATGAACAGTTTTTTCCTAAGTATACTAGAAATTATTTGAATTTAGGTTCGTGAAGGGTTTATGTTTACTATACTGGAGAATGCGATTTTGGATTTACAGTTTTAACAATGTTCAACTCTGTTTCATTTAATAACTATTCAATTATATTTAGGTGGTAATCATTTACTGATATTAATATTTGTATTTAATATAGTCTACAATAGGGGAATGTATTTATTTGAACATTTAAATTATTTATTTTTTGTTTTAATAGGGAGTAAATGGTTCATAAATTGTTTGTAAAATGTTTTTTTTTTGTTTATACTTTATTTGAAAAACGTGTTGAGATCAAAATGTATGAAACGTGTTTCTAGTAACTAATTTAAATGGAATGGTTCTTAATATAAAATATATTTACCTTATCGCGGTATAAAAATAATTATTGAAATAATGCTACGATTCATTAATTAATTTAATTAATTATTAAATTATTCCTGAATAATAATGTTTAATGTTATTGATCATTAGGTATGGTAAAATTATCCAGTTATTCAAATAATTTATAGATTCAACGAAAGTGTTCTAAAATCAATATAATAAGTATAATATATTGGTTTTGTTAACCACAGAGATTTGAATTGTATCAGGTGGGACGGGTTGGAGAACCAAGTATACCCGTTGAATAATTTTGAAAACATCCTACATTTAATCATTTTACTTTTTTTCCTATCATTGATCATAATATGTCAATAGTTTTTCAATCATTTTTTATCACTAATATTTACCAGTAGAATGTATGCAATTCAAACGTTTAGATATTTTTTGACATCTTTTATAATTATTACACATCATTTCTGCTTTATTTTTGATATAGATTATTAGTACAAGAGATTACGATTAAGGTGAAAAAATAAGCTATCAAATTACTAATGAACTCATATTATGTTTTCTATTTTCTATCCTCATGTATAATTTTATAATTATGAATTTTTGAATTTATTCAATTTAATGTTAGTTTTGATATTATATTGGATTAAGGTTTTTATCAAACGCTGATTATTATGGAATCTAAAGACTGAACATTTAGGCAGTTTTTATGTGACATCAAAATTAGTAAAAATGTTATTTTAAATTTTATACTTAAATTAACTGTAATATATTATATTATGATGTTTTAGCAGCATTTTTAAATTGTTTGTTATTTAAATGAAATAAAGGTATTTACTTATTTATTTATTTATTTATTTATTTTTGAAAACTTATTGAATATTTTAAACTATTTAAGATTAGTTCAATTATATAATATAAAAACCAAATTGACTACCTCACAATTTTTTTTTTTTCCTGTGGTTGTTTGGTAGGTTTATAAATCATTCGTAGACGCCACCAGGATATTTGCCAGGGGGAGGAACGTGCATATTACATAATATACACTAAAAATCAAACAGAAATATAATAAAGTATATAGAAAAATATGAATGGTAAAGATTATAGCCGATGAATGTTAGTGATAAGAAATGATTGATAGCACTGTTGACGCATGATCAATGATAAGAAAAATTTCACCACCCATAGAATGTATTTGGCTGGGAGTACGTTGCGAACGACTACTGTTTTGTTGTGAGATAAAATATGCTAAACGTTTTACCAAGTGCGCGCGTGTCCCTGCCAAAACCCTTCATATGTCTCCGACCGCATAACGAGCCTGCAGAACGCGTTGTCGCGACTCGAGCGTGGGAAACTGGTCGATCGCGATGACGTGCGAGACGTTGGTGATCTTCTTGTCGGACCACACGCCCGGCGTCCAATGATTCTGTTCATAAAACACGCACAGAAATTTACGTCCCGGTTTGTAATACGCCAACGCCGTGTAAAGATCACTCGCGGTGCTGGTCGCTCGCAGCAGTACGATCAAGTTGAAATCGAAAGAGTTCACGACCGCGACCAAATCTTCGGTTTCCAACCAAACGGGTCGTTCGAAATCGGTCAACGCCAAGAGGGTCTTGACGCGCCTCCCGGTCACGACGATCCGTTCCCGGCGCAATATCTCCACCAGACTGTGAACGCCGCAATAACCGTCATTCGGCAAGTATCTGCGAGATTTCACGAACTTCGAGGCTATCGTTCTTATTTCGTCCTCCGACAACACCCAAGCGAGTTCGTTTGCCGTTTCTTCGCCGCTGCTTCCGGACTCGGCGCAGTCTTCCGCGTCGTTACCTCGCTTGTCCGACGGTTCCTTCGGAGCAGCAACAGAAGCAGTAATAGCAGCAGTCTCGCCATTTCCGACTCGGTTGTTTCTCTCCGACGAATCGCAAGCAGGCTTGTTCATCGCCATTTCTCTGCTGCTGCTTTCAGACCCGGCACAGTGGTCCGGGCAGTTATCGTTCTTGTCCGACGGAAATTCGTGCACGTCCACTAACTTACCGAGCTTCACAATAGTCTCGTTCAATTCTCTCAGGACTTTCCGACATTCGTTGACGCGTTCGTTTTGTGCGTAATGTAGAATTTGTGGACGGAGCAATGCGTTCGACAATCTCACGGGAACAATTGTCTCTGTGGGGGTTCTCATAGCAGCAGCAGCAGCAGCAGAAGCAGTCTTACCGTTTCCGTTCGTTGTCGTTTCTCTGCTGCTGTTTCCGGAAATGGCGCTGAGCTTTACAATAGTCTCGTTCAATTCCCTCAAGACTTTCCGAAATTCGTAAACGCGTTTGTTTTGCGCGTAAAGCAATGCGTTGGTTTGCAAACGAAACAACGCGTTCGATGACCTCACAGGCACGATAGTCTCTGTTGCGGTTCTCATAGAACCAGCAGCAGTCTTGCCGTTTCCCATCCTGTCGCCTGAGTCCAGAACTCCGTCCCTGTTGTTTCGCTCCGACAACGCGTGCGCAGATTTGTTCGTCACCGTTTCTCTGCTGCTTCCGGCAGATCCGACGCAATTGTCCTCGTCGTTGTCGTTCTTTCCTGATGGTTTTGGATATTCCTGCGCATTCATCAACTCGCCGAGCTTCACATTAGTCTCGTTCAATTCTCTCAGGACTTTCCAACACTCGTAAACGTGTTCGTTCCTCGCGTAAAGTAAAGCGGCGGTTCGCGGACGGAGCGGTGACTCCGACAACCTCACGGGAACGACAATCTCGGTGACGGTTCTCACAGTAATGGTCTCGCCCTTTTCCATCCTGTCGTTTCGCTTCAGAAACGGTTTGCACGTGCCCGGTATTCCGTCGCCCACGTCTCGAATTCGGCGAACGACCGTGTTTGCGACGGTGACTTCTCGATCCAACACATCGAGTCGGATGAGATTCCATTCGGTGCCCGTGTCCACCAAGAGTTTCGCCGTGTCCACGGTACCCAGAGGAATGTAGAACACAGCGAGGTCGTCGTAGAGTTTCACCGTGAACGGGAACGACCGCAACGTAATCGGATTGGAACGTTTTTTCGACGAACCCACGCCGTATACCTTCGCTCCGCAATCACGTTCCACACGGCGTTTACCGTTGATCAAACGTCGCGTCTCGTCATCGTCGTCGTCATGCTCTTTCCGGTTCCGGGATTTCACCGCACTGCGAGAAGAAAACGGTAGTTTCGCGAATTTCGACACGAGATCTAGAGATTTTCGCAGGGTCTTGACCACCGGCGATTGGTCCGTCATGATTTTTGGTTGGGCAGTTCGGCTTCCGACTCGACAAGGTGGAGGAATTGCCGATTGGAACTTACCGACGAAACGTATCGAAAACGGCGAATCTAATGTAGAAAAATTAAAACTTACGGTGTGACGTAGAGTCGTTGCACCTTGAACTTAGAACGCGTTCACTTTCGGATCGACCACCTCGACGGTGGGGGGAGATTCAAGTGCCCTCGCGCGTCGCGAACCGATAAATCAATCGTTTATGTTAAAATTTAATGCATAAAAAATATGTGATATGAATACCGTAGTCAAGCTTTGTACTCTGCCACCGTCGTCATCTGTCGTCGTTAGCTGCAAATCCGCGACTGTCGCGGCCGCAGTACTCGGCGATAGCAATAAAAATAAATATTGGCCCGCTCAGCCTTTGGGAGGCGGTTCGTTACGATATTATACTTATTGATGTGTCACGTTATATCTGTACATTCGATACAATGTATGTATTGTGTCACATTCAAACGAGTTCGTTCAAAAGTGCCACTGATGAAGCGCATGGAATTTTTTTCACCGACCTTCCCACGCTCATTCTCGTTTGACGTACGATATGATTTTTTCCGGTTTTCCGCCATTTTCTTATTTTATTTTTAGACGCGACTGCTCTGCGGATGATTTCTTTTTTTTTTTCGTCTCGACGACGCGACGGACACGTGACTGATCTCCCACACGAATAACCGTAACGAATAATACGTACGATTTACACGAGATAATCTCCCGCGGTGCACAGTGAATAGGGCCCGAAATGAATTCTAATGATACGACTACCGTTTGAATTGGCTCGTCTAATTGGTAAACAATGTTGAAAACTGGCTGTAATAGATTTGTTTGAAAAAAGATCAATTCTATTATGTCATATAAGAACTAATGTGACGTCACAAGTTTGAGCATCGCGTCCCCTCGTTTCTATTCAATTTAAAAGGACTATTTTTGTCCCGATTTTAAAAAGCCATCCAGATTTAATCCTTTTTTTATATTCATACATGGTCGTCAAAGCACAAGTCTTGTATACGGGGGGAGGGAGTAATATTTCAACAGCTTCTCGATGTTTCGATGGTAAAAAAGGAGTAAAAATGAAGGTATTGGAACTTAGAACTTTGAAAATAGAATCTCCGAATACGTTATTTCATACAATGAGAGTTGTGATTCAATTACTCAAATTTGTGGATAACACCGAGAATAAGTGCAGTAATAGAGGAAATATTTCCATCGGCCATCCATTAACAGATTCATTGGATATTTTTACACTTGGACCAATTATATATAAGTAGTAATATGCTTGGTATAAATTAATTTTATTTGTTCTCACTTAAAATCAAATGACCCTGCCTGTATTAAATATTATTTACATTAATATTCAAATTTAATCATCTACATTTTTCATATTTTCAAAATTTTCTTTGCGCCAAAATATTTCTCGTATAATTTTCTATGTATATTTAAATTGTCATAAAGTTTGGATTGAAAAAAGATAATTTTGTAGTCTTTTTTTGTTTTTTGGAAAGCGATTGATAAATTCGTAAAATTATCCCTTTAATCTACAATCTAGAGCAGAGATTCCTAAACTTTTTGTACTGTAAACTCCGTACCAAATCTTTCAGTTTTTCTTAGACACACTCGCGTTGCATTTTACAAATTGATAAACGTGTTTTGACAGTCAAAACAATGCTATTCACTTGGACACGATTAACTACTGAGTGAACAATTTTCAAAAGAGTAATATATAATTTGATTTTATTCATATCCTTGCTCATCAAATTCTAATTATCTAATTATTATTATTATTATTTATTCTTTTAGATTCTGAATGAAGTGAAGAAGCTAGTGTTTTTACAATAATGTTTATTTTTTATTTTTATTTTTCTGTGTACAACTTTTCGTATAGAAATACCTGTCCAAAAGTTTCGATTAATAAATTTTTGAAATTGGATTTGCCTCTAGATTGTACTTTAAAGAGGTCATTTTTTGAATTTTTGAATTCTTCTTTTTGGAAAAAAATACCCAAAATTTGACAAAAACGATTCGGAAACCATCATTTTTTGATTCGAATTTTATGAAAATTTAAACATAGATAGAAAATCCTATAAAAAAAATGTTGGTGTAAAAAAATTTTGAAAATGTGAAAAAAAATTTTGGACATTTTTCGAAAATTTTTTTTTCTTATATTATTAATTTCCTTCGTTCAGAATCGTTTTACTGAAGAAATGATTTATCGTTTCTTTAAAATTTAATACGCCCGTCAAGAGAATACGTCGTGCGAAGTGTGTACGGCTTTTTTTTTTTTTTTTTTTTTTTAGTAAATGAATCGACAAAATATCAGTACTTTTAACGGAAGGGGTTGACTTGGTGCTTTAATAGAAATAATATAGATGACATCATATTATATTTTATGATAAAATATATAATACACAACTTTTCGTCTGTTGTTAATAACACACGTGGACCCCTGTGTACATCTCACGCACCACCAATTTATTTGTTCGTCGATGTGAACCTCTTGCAGGTCAGAGTAGACTCTCAGGGGATCGATAAAGATCAATTCGAGAAGGAACCTCGAATTAGTAGGCAAATCGAAATTCAAAAAGTCGCTGGTCGAAAATTTTTAACACGTGTGCAAAACGTGTGCAAATAAAAAAAAAGAAAAAAGAAACAACATGGTCAAAACACTAGCGTTAGAAAAAAATAATAATAACATGATCATATATGAAGGAGTCGGTTATTTGAAAAACAATCCCTATACGTGATGAACAGATTAATGCCCAAGTGAATTTCTCTGGTATTCCGACGAGTCAGTACGTACCTAAATGTGTGTGTGTGTGTGTGTATGTGTTTGAAATAAAAACGACTTCCGGCGAACGAGTGAAAAATGATTTCCTAGACCTCGCGAATCGCGATGGGCGCAATCGATACGCTCCCCGTCGCCGAAGCGTTAGAAATTCTGGTCGGGTAGGTAGTTCACGAAAGTAATTTTAGTGGGTCGAGAACCGACTGTCGCGGTCAAGAAGGAAGAAGGAGAAGGTGGAGGTGTAATATACGATAGATACATACTGGGTGATCCGCCAAGCATGTTCGACCCCTTTTTTGGTCGTAAAAATTCGAAAATTTTGATTCCCCCCCCCACCACCGATTGAATTGTTGAAATTATTTTGAAAACTATGTACTATCCGTAACTGGAAAATTGTGAAGTATAATAGAAGTCAATTGGAAGTCCAGTGAAACCAAGCACCATTTTTTCATTGCATAAGAATTTTTCGCCAATAATTACTTTCTTTACAAACAACACAATTATATGAATTCAACAGCAAGTATATAATAATGTTTCTACTAGTGATGAAAAATAATTTACAAATAATAGTTGTAATATAAACGTATACAAAAAATTAATATCAGACAGTTATAATTATTAGTTTATGCCGTAAATAATATTGCGAAACGAACCGAAGCACGTTCTTACGTACAATAAGTAAGACCGTGATCCAAAGTCATTATTTTTTTCAAATCCAAGTTTTTTCAGAATTCTATTCGAGAACACTTAAATACTGGATGGAAAAACATTACTGTAGCCATGGGACTAGACAAGACAATTAAACGAGAACAATTATCTGTCTCAATATTAGGAAAAAAAGTACCAAGAAGAAAAATACCGGTTATAAAGCATACCGGATAAAAAGTAAACACGAAAAAAACGGTACCCAAAAAATGAACGAAAAAATATCATCTATTATTAAAATAAATTATTATTTCCAGTGTGAACTTCACAAGTACAATACGATTGTACAAAAAATAAATTTCCATTGTAGATATTCATCAATATATAAAATTATATTTGATTGCCTGTAAGTTCACATGAATTAAAAAAAAAAAAAAACGGACATACTTCGCACGATGGGTGTTCTTCGCACGACGGGTGAGATTCTCTTGACGGGTGTATTGAATTTTAAAGAATCGATAAATCATATCGTCAATAAAACGATTCTGAACAAAGGAAGTTAATAATATAAAAAATAAATGAGAAAAAATAAATGTTAGAAAAATGTCCAAAATTTTTTTTTCACATTTTCAAAATTTTCTTGCGGAAAATCTTTCTTACGTTATTTTCTAAATATGTTTGAATTTTCATATAGTTCGGATCAAAAAATGATGGTTTCCGAGTCGTTTCTGTAAAATTTTGGGTAGTTTTTTCCAAAAAAAAAAATTGAAGAATTGAGAAATTCCAAAAATGACCTCTTTAAAGTACAATCTGGAGGCAAATCCGGTTTCAAAAAGTTATTGATCGAAACTTTTGGATAAGTATTTCTATACGAAAAGTTGTACACAGAAAAAAAAACGGTCAGTATCGTTCGAATACTGATAACGAGACAAAACGGATAGTGTGTGTCGTTCGACGAACAAAAAACGTGCGGAGTACACCGTACACTGTACATGGACATTTAAAACCGCAGTGTGTTATATATGTGTATGTATATATAGTATGTTAACCTTTATAAACACTGAATAGTATGTCACTATTAATAAATATGAAACACGAATCCCTTTGTCAAATTATCAGCATAGTTTATATAATTGTAATATAAAGTTTACATAATTATATGTAATTATGTTGGGTATCCCACGATACGATAAGGTGTGCACGGTTTGAGGCGGCACCACCGCGCCGTGCGGCGCCACCTAAATGTTTATCGGTATAATAACCGAAAATATTGAATTATCAAAATAGAATAAAACAGATAGAAAACTATTGTTACACGTGGATTTTAATTCATACCATCGTATTCAGCGTCGAAAAATTTATAAGAT
>JAIPRM010004923.1:0-21712 GCA_025469315.1 Stegophylla sp. TES_Ste_2020 | reverse complement strand
TATAACGGGAAATTCAAATTTTAAGTTTGTTAAAAATAGAAAATTCAGGTCAGGTAAGCAAAATTTTTTTCTTATACTGTTGTTAATAGAGAGCCCTGGGGCCCCCACAACCCTAAATCCGGCCCTGTATAATTGGGCTGTAAACCGCATACTAGTTATACGGGGAAACGCGGAATTGGTTTCCGGGTTAAATAAAGTGTACGAATTGGTTCCCGGATAAAATTGAATTAAATACGGATTCCAAAAAGAACTATCGGGAAATACAGAACGTTGGACTTGTACAAATTTTAGCTTTTCATTACCAAAATGTCCCCATATAGCACAACAAGTCTAGAGGTGTATATAGATGGATCGGAGCGAAGCGACGAGTACCAAAACACACACACACACAGAGTCAGCTGATAGTCATAATTTAATAGGGAAATATTATTTTTTTTATTAAAATATTTCTTAAATGAGAAGGAAATTGTTGCTGGTTGAATATATTATAATAATTTGAAAATTTAATTTAACATGGTTGTATTACTATGAAATCTTGCAGGAACCAATTCGTATGTTACCTGTAGACAACTCGGGAACCAATTCGACAAAAGGGAACCAACTCGTAGTCGTCCGGTATACGCATAAGTGTTGTTGTAACGACCGTAAAAATGGTAAACCATTCGTAAACACTACATTGTAAAAGCAAATGACTTTTTAGCGGTAGTAGTCCGTTAAACGTAACACAAAAAAAAAAAAATAGCAACCACAAAAGATGAAAGCTCCGAGATTTGAATAATTTTTTCTCAAGAAAACTGGCTCGAGAGGGTCGCGAGTCGGAAACGTTAAAAAGGTATGTGCGGAAAAATGCGTAGGAAGGATTTCCGCGAGGAAAAAGCGTACAAATATTATACGCACAGGTAAAACACGTGTGTGTGTGTGTGTGTGTGTGTGTGTGAGCGCGTGCAAGAAACATTGTAATAATTTACAATGTAAAGTATATAATATTACATTAAATGGGTAATTATCATGAACGACAAAATAAAATAATAAAATATTATAATATTTTATATTCTAGTTTATTTCCTCACGCGTGCGTTCGCTCGTGTGTATATTATTATATTTTGTTCCGGTTATAATGTTGTGTCTACGCGTTGCATAATTTAAAACGCCTGGTTTTGAATAAATGAAATACATGTGTACAGAGAGAGAGAGAGAGAGAAACTCGTTTTTAATTATTACAATATACACGACATGTAGGTAAATACGCGCGCAAAAATTACGCCTAAAGTTCGTCCCAACAGGTAGGTATTTGTATACTATACGCAGCAACAGCTGTCGAATTAAAAATACAAAAAAAAAAAAAAAAAAAAAAATGATAATAATACGTACGCTCGTAGATTTCACTAATGAACTTAAGTGGGTAGGCCACAGCCCGGGTTTCTTTTCACGTACGAGACTTCGTTTTATTTTCGCCGAAATACACACACACACACTCGCATACTCGTTTATTCAAATCAACCCGGCGTGTCGTACATGATTACCAAGGCGGCGTGCGAGTGTAAATATTATAATATACATACTAACTGCCATTCCGCGTCGTCGTATATAGATGAATAAAAAACGATAATAATATTATACTGTGTTTTGGCGGAGACCTTTATAACGAATAATATTAATATAACGACTATACGCTCGCGCGCCGCGCGAATGGTCGAATTATGTAAATATCAGTGTGCCATTTCTCACCGCCGACCTACTACTAAATTTTTACATTATAATATATATATATATATATATATTTTATTATATTATCACGTACCTATAATTAGTAAACCTGTTATGTTAAATAAGTGGAATATTGGTAGCTCGGTGATTTATATTGTTAGCACCGAATCGTTGTGTCCTCCCTCCCTCCCCAGAAACCAAAGAAATTAGTTTTTTTGATAATTATAAAACATATTGTTCACAGTCCATAATATTCGACCTTCGCCAATTCTAAATTCCGGATAATCGACAGATTATTTAATGTTTTCTTTAAACCACCATTGGGTTCCGACATTAATTAAATTTTACCAGCAGTGGCCGAACTGTGTTCGTTTTACAAGCGTTTTACGATCCGTGTAAGTATTAATAAGCGCGATAGGTGAGTTGATTCCCGAGACCTTTCTCATGTATTAATTGATTCCCGGGTCATTAAACGGTACGTACGAGTTAATTCCCGGGTCATGAAGAGGTACGTACGAGTTGATTCCCAGGTCATTATATATTTTATTCAATATTTAGTAGAATATTTAGCCTATTATCATAACCCAAGAAACACCACGAGGAGGTTAGCTGACAAGTTTCTCAAAAATGTTGTTTTTATTAGTTTTTTCATATTTTGAAAATTATTCAATTTTTATTTATTAATTATTTATTGAATTATATTATATTTATTATTATTAAAAACATTTAGTAGTAATTAGGTAAGAAATTATTATTAAAAACATTTGGTAGTGACTAGGTAAAAAAATATAAAAAAATTTAGTAATTTGGTAAAAATTTGTAACACATTGTTTTTATAAATTGGTATGTGGTAATGGGATTACCAGTATACCGTGACATCTCTTCTCTTAAAAAAATTTGTTATTTTTCTTGTTTTTTAGATTTCTTAGTTCCATTACTCCAGCATTTAATATACGTTTCTGATTTTACTTCTAACAGCTCATTTATAAATACAAAAATATTTGTGTGCCCACTATAGAAACAGCTGTTGAGCTTAGAATGAAAACTCTCAACTATTCGTAGTTCTATTTAAAGTAGTTGAGAATTGAGCCCAAATATTTGGTGGAAAACTAGCTTCTGGAGAAATATAATTATCAAATACGTAGTCCGTAAACTCTTCAATTCTTTCGTCACCTGTTGGTCGAATTGCCTATTGATAATTGATATACAACAATAGGGAATCAACTCGTACGTACCCTCTAATGACCCAGGAATCAACTCAACGGTTTCGGTGCAGGTAAACAGGTACCCGGGAATCAACTCGTACGCAGCCTTAATAAGCGTCTGACTCCATTTTTATTACCTAACCAAACAATAAATATGACTTTGACACACGTTTCATTTTAGATTCTGTTGATGTTTATTTATTTAATTTTTATATAACACATTTTTGTACATAATTACTTGTCCAATAGTTTCATATAGTAGCTTATTAGATCAGAAATCGCATCTTAGTGGTACTTAAAAAGTAATTTTCCAAAGTTCTTCATACTTTTCCAAAAACGAGAAAAAATTGAAAATTTTTTGCGAAAACAGCCAAATATTCCATAAATGAACTTTCCGTCTTTTTTTTTAATCCAAACTTAATGGAAATTTAAATGTAGATAGACAATAATAGATGAAATATTTAACACAAGAAAATTTACAAAATGTGAAAGCACTTTTTTCCTCGTCAAACATTTTGTTTTTTTTTTTTTTTACTTTTCTCTATTCATAGTGAAATATAAAACTGGTCAAGTAAAAAATTAAATATTTTTTGTGCTTATAATAAGCTTTATAATTTTCAAGGAAATTTTTCTTGAACAAACTAAAGCCCAGATCAAAAACTCTCTCGGAGTTTCACGTTTTAGACAGTTTACACTTTATGTCTGTGGTTCAAAGAAATGTAAAGACACTATCGAATGGGAATAATTTTAAGCTTCCGAACGTGCCGATAAGGAAAGTTGAGCAACTCGGTCGGATTACAATCGTCTTTGGACCCGCAGAGTGGTTATGTCCTAAAACTTCCTCCGCACACGAGTGTGGACTGTAGGATTCTCTCGCGCGACCTGCACTGCCTCACTAGAAATGGCGCATGATTTATTACATCCTCGTCCCCGCTCGTGTACACGCCATATCGATAGGTATACAGTGTGTTTCGTAAGTCCTATATAACCGCGATGGTATCTGTGCGGCAAATTAATATATTCCGGTGTGGTTCACCCTATGGCGAAAATCCCATTTAATGTCATTATTAATTTCGAAAATATAAATTAAAAATAATAATAATAATAACAGAATACACACAGGTTTTATGCGATTCAGTTTCAGATATTTTCAAAAAAATGTATTTTTAAAAACATAATACATATAGCACTATGTTCTTCGATTAATATAAATATGATATTTATTAAAAATTAAGTATAAATTGACTCAAAAAAGATCTGGTATAGTTCTTGTTGTTTTTTAGAATAACAGTATTTCATTTTACTTATTTATTTATACTAAACGAACAAAAAGCCTAAATTACATAACACAGTGTTTAGTGTATACTATGGGGAAAAAAAATAGCAGGTAAGTAAAAATAACAAAATTAACTATAATTAGTTATAACAAGAAAAAAATGTGTATATAGTGTATTAATGATTAATTATTTAAATGCTTTAAATAATCTATGAGACATAATATAATAGAAAGGAGTGATGTTATGTTATAACGCATAGAAATTATACAATTTATATTTTGTCGAAAGTGAGAAGCGAAGAGCAAATTTAATGCAAATACATTTCGTTTAATCAGAAACTTTTTTAATTCCAATTTGCCTTTAAATGGTACTTTTATGTGGTTAAATTATCAATAGTTTTCTCAATATTTGGAAAGAACTTTCCAAAATTATACAAAAAAACTTAAGAACTATCTTTTCTTAATCAAAAATTTATGAAAATTAAAACATTATATATATATATATATATATATATATATATATATATATGTCTATATGACAATAATAAAAAAAATATCTTGGCGTAAGAAAATTTTGAAAATGTGGAAAAAATAATATTGGAAATTGTTTTTTAACATTTTTTTTTTTTTTTTTATACAGAATTTAGCTCATTGGTATTTTAGAGAAGTCATTTTTTGACATTTCCAATATTTTTCCAACATGTTAGGAAAAATTACCCAAAATTTTACAAAAACACCATTAATGCATTTTTTTTTTTTATGGTAAATTTATGAAAACTCAAAAGTCAATAGAAAATAATGTAAATAATGTTTTGATCAAAAGAAATCTTTTAACAAGTGAATTTTTTTCTTATCAGAAAATTTTATTTTTCTGTTATCATTTTTGAAAAAAAGCTTCCAATTATTGTTCTTGCAGAGTATTAATTGAAACTCCTCCCAGAATCGTTTTATAAAATAAATAATTTATCATTTCTTTAAAATTAAAAAATCAACACGCTCACCAATGGTATTCCATTCAAGGAGCGAAGAATACCCGTCGTGCGAAATATGTCCAGACTTTTTTTAAATTGACTGTAAAACTACGGGGTTTTGAAATTAAATTGGATAAAAAGATTTTTTTTTTTTTTTAAATTAATGCCGTCGAGTCAGATCATACTCATACAATCACTGTTGAAAAAAAAAAAAAAAAACACGTTTAGAAATATCAATTAGCCGCAGAGACACTTAGGGCGAACACCATTCACGACACACACTGTACAATAATATAATACATATATTATAATAAAATTTATATCATTTCTTTGCATTTCGTTCGCTGTTGTAAAACAGCTAATCCGATTGACCGATAACCATTACTCCGCTGGCAAAACATTATACGACGACTTCAACACGACTTCAACCTACGTTTCGTCTATTTCCGCCATAAAGTTATTTAAATAATTACTCAATCTGTTTTCACACATCCGAAAACGCGTTATTGCGTTATAAATTAAAATACATATACCTACGTAATTGTTATTATTCGCAAACCAGCTGCAATAGGAAATGTACTTAAATTACATTTTATATTTGTAAGTGTGCGTTACACGAGTGTACAACAATAATGTCAAATAAATTATTTTTCGACGTGTATATTCATTGACAGCCATCAAAACCGGTGACGAAAGTTCGTTTTTCTATAAATATACTTACTTCGCCACTTATTTTCAGTTATTCTCGATTAAGTCAAAATTTAAGGAGAATGGAGTTTTCTTCGACTTACATACTTTTAAAAATGTTTTCATATTAAATAGACTTACCGTTATGTGATGATATGTTGATATTTTGATCCAGTGAAATTTTTGATTAATTTAAGACTTGTTGATCCGGTTTATGGTTTGCACCGAAATGACAATGCATTGTCTGATATTCATTTTAAGGACGATTTGATCCGGTTCGAAAAAAATATTAGATCAAATTATCCCACTTGTTAATTTGGACCGTTGCAATAAATTGACCCATTTTATAGTTTTTATGCATTTTCATATTGTAAGTTGTAATTAAAACGCAAACTACCTTGTTATTCTAATCTGCTGTTTTAGTAATGTCTTCTCCAAGTGTGTTTTATCAAGCTCCGTGATATCGTAACATCATAAGGGATACACAAGGTTCCCCTTGTAAATTTATTTATTGATTTATTTATTATAATATATAAATATATATTTATTTATTGACTCATGGACATAGACCTCATAACTTTCTCCAATGCTAAGTCAAATGAAGATAATGACAGTGCATCTCCTTGTCAAAGCCCTGTTGTAACTTTGAAACAATCTTTCCATATTTAACTTGGAAATATTTTTAGCATTAAATTCTCTCACTAACTGCATTATTTTGGTTGGCATTCCATATTTTTCATTGGCCAATCATCACAATCATAAATATACGAATTTAAATATATTTTATTTTACTGCTCTCGACGTTGCAACGAATGGTTAGCAGTAAAAGTATGACAATAAGATAACTTATCCAAACGGTATTTACTAATTTTAACGAATCTGTTGCAGCGTAAACTCAACGAATTTAGTGCAACTGACACGAGCGCGCGCGGACACACACACACATAGGAAAAGAACGTGTGCGAGAGTCGTCTATAAGAGTATTATTTTCTCTCGGCGTATCGTGGTTTTGACAAGGGAATGGCTTTTCTTTCGACTCGGTCGAGGTTTTCGACTTGTCAAGATTTAACCTTACCCAAGTGTAACAATAATATTGTGTATCAATATATAAATGAAATATTTCGCGTTGTTCAATACGGTACTTAGGCAGGCCCGTGCGCAAGGGAGCGGTTTTGGGGGTTTTTACTTATATTTTTGGTTTATATTTTATAAAGTCATTGACTGGTTTTCACTATTTTAAGAACGGCTGAATTTCATGGGACATGGTCATAAAAAATAAACACTAGAATAATCTTAGAATTTATTATATAGTAGACTATATTTAATGTATTGAAATCAAAATTCAAACCAGTAGTTTTTAAATAATTATTCAAATTTTATTTAAGTGTTAGGGGTAATATATAGGTAGGTATACAATATATTAACTATAATATGCATATTTTAGCTATGGTTATTATAAATCTACATTTTTATTAAATGTCTGAATAAATATTATTATCGTAATTATTTTTTTATTATTATTATTATTTTTTTTTTTTGATTCATTATAATTGCATACTACGTTAGTAACTAAATGTATGTCCGATAGACAATTTTCCTTAATAATTAAGTTTGAAAATTTTAAAAACTACTCGTTCGAATTTCGATTTCATTGTATCAAAATCATATAGCCACAGGACATCCTTAAGGTGACAGGAAAAAAAAGTTATGAAAAACGATTTTTATACGAATTTGGACATTCCAAAAAAATAAATTCAAATTTTCGCATTGTTACGGGCAAAAAGGGGGTGGTCGTGTCTAATGGTATCACTATAATATGATACATCAATTTTATATGACATAAAAAAAAATAAAAAAAATTAAACTTCAATATACGTCGAAATTAACATTTTAATATTATCTTGTATTTAATACTTTTTAAAGCACCTTCCTTGAGTAAATCCTGCTCACAGGCCTGTTGTATTTAGGTGTAGGATTAATCGGTATTTCTTAAAAGTCGCCGGTGCAAAACGAACGGTACTCGTGTACGTGGCGGAAACCGAATCGTGTGCGTTTCGTACATAAAAAATTACATACCGTATACTGTTACGTGTAGTGTATTGAAGCAATCAAATGGAATACACTAAGAGTGACTATTTTGAGAAAAATAAAATTATTTTTCTCATTTGGTTGGTACCACTTTAAATTCTCATATTATCATATTAGATAAGATAATACAAAAACAATAACATTAATTTTAAAGTATGATAACAGTTCCTTATCAGTGATCCGATTGAGCAAAGGATACTACCAGTTTCCCACCAGTGATAAGAAATTATAACCTAAAATTTTATTCTGTAACAAAAAAAAAATAATAAGTACCAACCATTGAAAATAAAAAATTAAATGAAAAGACATTAAGTGTCAATGAATTGACCGCCCTGTTTAATGAAAATGAATTATGTATTACGTTATATTATGTAATTCGACTAACTAAAATGTCAAAACTAACTACTAACTTGTATGATTATAATTGTTCACATGTCTTTTGCACTTTGCATGACGTTGTTCGTTTATTAGTTATGAATACATAAATTAATACGTTATTTAATTCTAAATTTTTAAGATTTTTATTTTTCTAAGTTGGCATTAAATTTGTGAATGTCATAAAATTCGTACTTTTGGAATTTATTGTTAGGTTATAATTTCTTATCACTGGAGGGCAACTGGTAGACGGCCATTGAGCAAAGGATACAATATTTCGATACGGTAATTTGATTCTTTTCAATAGGTCACTGTAAGCGTATTCCATTTCAATGTTTCATTCAGGTATACGTATGGCCACGGGATGATTTCGTAAGTCAACGTGCACACGGAACGCATTGTTTGCCCGAAATGTTTTTATCTCACGTATAAATAGACGGCGAGTATTATAATTATTATTATGACACGTTCATATTGACACGTCGTCGTCGTTTGTGTTTTACCACTAAAGAGCCGTGTACGCGTCGTGATGCCTCTTCAACTTCAACAACAATAAAATAATTTTCGGCAAAACGATATGCGCGCGGCAAACGTGTTACGCAACGCGACGAGCGAACAAACATTACAAATATATTATTATTAATATTATTATTATTATTATGAAAGTGAAAGAATGACAAAATAAAAAAAAAAAGCGATACTTAAAATCGACGAGCAACACTGTGCGCGTGAGTGGTCGCGGTTTCCCGACGAAATCGTTTTCTAGAAAAATATACGCCATAAGAGTATTTTTGTTTTTTAAAAATCACACGTCTGCGCGAGAACATAAAATAACTATATAATATATTATGCATATTGTATTATTAAAAAAGGAAAAAATACCGACGATGTCAAGTGCCAGTATAACACGTACGCACGTGGAAGCTCGAATAAAAGGCGTCGAGTGACGTTTTACGATATTTACGAGATTGGAAAACACACGATATTCGACTTCCGCGATTTCTTATAACGTATAACATACGTTATGTGTTTTAATGACGTTAAAACGTGCTGAACTCAAGTCTTTTTTTTTTTTTTTTTTTATCAAATTGTTGAATAATTTCGGAAGAGAATAGTTAAAAAGACTAACATACTTTGCAACATGGGTATTCTTCGCTCCTCTGATAATATTTGGAGGGTACGTAAAATTTTAGAAAAGCGATAAATCATTTCTTCAACAAAACGATTCTGAGTTAGCTTCAGCTTACATATAATTGTTTTTATGTAAATTATGGATAATGCAGATATAACACTAAGTTAATAATATTAAAATATTATACTTCATTGAAATATTAAAAATACTTTAGTATTTTGGTATAATTTTAATTAAAATAAATTAAATACTGAATAACAAGTGTTTTGTTAAAAATCGATTTAAAGACTCTGGCGGCTCCTCCCACCTTTTTCCAGTTTAATTTTTAATTTTTTTAATTACTACCTACCGAAAATTCAAAACAATTAAATTTGAAACTCGAAACAAATTCAAATAAAATTAAAAAAATTATTTTTAAATGATAGTCGACACACAACTAGAACAACACAATAACATGAATATTTATCTCCAATATTTGTTCTATAATTTATTAGATTTATTATATGGTTTATTAGGCTGAATGCGACATGTATTTCGCCCTTAGATCAGCTAAGATCTAAGATTACGCAAAACGCTGTGATGTGTGATATTACACAAGCATGAAAATAATAGGATCGAATAAAATCTATAAACAATAGTTATTAAAAAATATAAAATATGTCCAACTGGCCAAACAATGATTTTTCTCTTATTATTTTCTATTATTATTGTTTTAATATTTTTTGATGGTTACTAGTTGGCACACGGACGACATGGAGTGATAAAAATAATTTATATTCTTAATAACTGACAAAAAAGAAAATATATATATATACCAAAATCTGTACATTGATAACAAAATAAATTTATAATAAATTTATGCGTATTTGATGAGTAAAAAAAAATGTTCTGCAGCTCATAACTTGTGCAAGTCATGTGCAAGTGCACCATTTGCATTTTCGTAAAACAGGGTTCGCATATATTCGAACACGCAAATTTTACAAATAATTACTGCCACTAATAATATTATCATTAATAAAATATTGTACTATAATCCTTTACCCCATCACTGTATTGTTATTGTCTGTCGTTACGCCGGACGAACCGGACGACTCGGCAACGCGTTTATAATAAACACGCCGGCCGGTCGTTTATAGGAGGAAAAATAAAAAAAAAAAAACAGCAAATAAAACTCGAATATGGCATCGACATGATTACGTGCAAAAAACAGCGTTCCCAGTATCGTCACTACGACGGCGGCCGTCCATATCCATAAGACGACGGGGTAAGAGACAACGCGCGTGCGACGTTTCATAACCGCCGCTAAAAAATATAACAATATTTTTATGGTCAAGATTGGAAGACGACACGCAATTACATGTCCCTAATCGGAATTTTATTGAGAGATTCTAAAATGGAAACGGCATCCTTTTTTGGTATTCGCGCGAGACGAGGGACGAGGGAATGAGATACGTGCCGTCGCGAGTTTTGATTTCAAATTCAGAACGTTACAATAATAAGAAAAGCAGTATTTAGTGTGTACAATATAATATAATAATTTAAAGCATATATATAACGATTTTAATAAAATAATAATAATAATATATAAGTGTGTAGCATAACCAAAAGCTTATAGTTATAAAGATGAATTATCCCTCTAAAAAAAAATTAAATAACCCCCCAAAAATATTCAAAGAGAAATTTCCTATTATCATACAGAACATCTGCAAAGTAGAATTTCGAAAAAAAAAAATGTATTTGAAGAATTTAACGAATATATTTTTTGCTAACACACATCTAAATTCTATTTGAAATGATTTTTACATTCAGTGTATTATTTTCTGCACCACCGATTTTATGAATATTCTAACTATTATGAACTCTCTATTACGGGATTAATTATAACATGCTGGGCTCGAAAATGTTCTTATAATGTCATGATTTTAACGTCATAACTGTCAAAAAACGATTAAAATAGATAACGGAAGACGTAACGAAAAACAGAAAACGCTACTATTAAAATGTCATTAAACAAAACAGAACAATAAACGAAAATGTAGGTAAATTGAAAAACAAAACAAAACGATAAACCAAATAATTAAATAAACATTAAACGTAAGATATCAGAAAACTAAAAAAGTCGTCGAATAAAAAACAATAATTAAATATTATTAATTTTCACATTTTTAATATTGATTTACCTATTCTACTAGGAATTCATACTTGTAGGATTAATATAATAAAACATTAATCATGTTTAAAATTACCATCATTTTGAACTCAAAAAGTGAGTGTAATGTTTAAATTTCCAATAACATTAAACGTAAAAAGTTATTAACGCTTAAATTATTAATAATGATAAACAGTTTATAATGAATAACGTTCAAACAATAATAACATTAAAATAAAAAATATTATTTTTTTTTTTTTGTTCTTCGAGCCCTGATTACATGTATTTCGTATTTAATTTAAAAGCATAATTGCACCTTTAATTGTGCGCTAATGTAGTGCCTAGGGAATTTTAGTGCAAACTATTATTGTATAATCGAAAATATTATACCAATAATGCTTTTGTCTTGTTCATAAATAAATCTTTTATCCGAATATCACGTCTTATAAAATAAGAGATTTTAAACTATAAAAACAAAATTTAAAAATGGTAAATTATTAATTATCCAAACAGCTGTTGTTTATTGATTATTGTATAGAACGTTAATTGTTTATAATTTAAACGATTCGGAAAACCAAGGGGGAAAACACTCCTCGTCACCCTCCTCGATGAACACTGATGGATCTATAATTCAGTAGATCATCCTCTGTTCTTTTATCCTTTGTGATGTGGAAATACTACTGACGTCGAACTTTAAACATAAAAAGTTTGATATTACTATATAAAGGAGACACTTTTTTTTTTTTTTTTTTATATTATTCGATTCTCGGTATTGACTATGTATCATAAATATCCATGAATATGACGTAACGATTTTGAGTTTTTCAGCTAAAGTACAGTATTTCTCTACACGTATCACAATAGTATTAGGTAATCGTCGTACTATTGCCTTCGCGTATACACAACACGGCACAATGATCGTTTATAGAACTACTATGTATTGTGAAAAGGTCATCCGATGTGGCTGAGCCCAAATCACGCACAAACACTGGTCCGCGTAGATCCCGCAGAGTGATAAATGGTTATCTGCAGTAAAAACTCGTGCGTACCGTCAAACGAAACTTTCATGAGAAAAACCGCTCGATCCGTGTGTTTTATAGATCGTTAGATCTCCGCACGAGCCGCGTACGAGCCGTGTAGATCGCCGATACGATTATGACGCGTAAAAACCGTTGTCGTCGAATCGATCTCTGCGGCGGACAGGCCTCGTCAAGGGGATAAGCTTTGGCGAAATGAATCGCAGAAATTATCCGACTGGAACGTTTCAATAATCGTTCGTGCCGCGTACATAACACTATATATACTTATAAACTACACGGCTCGTGAGCAATTTGCTCACACACTCACAGCTATATATATATAATTTAATATTTCGAGTGAAGTGTGTTTCAACCCTTCCCCCTGTGCGCACGCGAGCTGCCGCTGGGGCGTCACACGCGCTGGCGTTAATAATAACTTTCCTCCGACACACGTCGTACGCACACACTCGGAAATTGCACGGTGAAAAAAAAAAAAAAAAAATTGAAAAAATAAAATAAAATCATAATAATATTATGTATCCTGCACGGGAGTAAAACGGTCTGTGAACCCGCGCGAGTGCGATGATGTTGTGTACGTACCGACGACGTCGGATCCCTGCACGTATGTGGTGTATGCATAATATAATGATGTAAATAAATTGAAAATTAAGCCTGCGCAGACCGAAGGAAAACAATTAAGTGATTTTTGGGTGGGGAGGGTGAGAAAAAGGACAAACGGTGTGCGGACTTTATCGCGGCGATATCTGCTGGCCCAGCTCCGCCTGGAGCATTTCCGTCTATATTTTATGCTATTCTCGCGTTCATTTTTGTTCTGTTACATTCCCCTGTCTAATGCTTGCCCTACACTTATCGTTTGATTCGCATGTGTAATAATATTGTGCTAAATTGATTAGTTCATTTCTTCTCCGACGTGATAAAAACCAATAAGTATAGCACCGATCGACCACTAACGACGTAGTGATGTGCTTTGCACGTATTTCTCCCGATGTACGTATATAATAGCGAACGTGTTATCACAGAACAAATAAAACCAGAAGTTCGAATGGAAACTTTTGGCTGCCCGAAGAACACAAACACCAATTTGGTTACAAAACTAATATTAATTTTTTCGGTTTTATATTGAGTTTGTCTGTAATTGTTTTACAGGGCTCTGGACAGGGTTTCGACAAACTCATTTATAAATATAAGCATTCATAAAAAAAGAAGAATATAATGTTTTATATTGATATACTAATGTACAATCACTTTAAAAATACATTGTGAAATTCATAATTTATTTTCAGGATGCACTGGTGCTAGCATTAAATATAACGGACGGTTTTATCAGTTTCTCCATAAGAACAATGTAATTTGTTAGGTTAGTTATTTTACAGTGTTATAATAATAACACTATGTTAAATATTGAATTATATCCGCTGAGTTTAATTTGATCGATATTTTTTTGATTTATTACAACAAAACATAAAACGCTGGATTATACTTAAAAGATTTTAAAATATATAAGTCAATTATTTGACTGTGCGTGGTATTCGGAAAATTTGAATGTCAGAAATAGAGAAAATATGCGTTATCACAAAAATAATGCACATTTATCAGACTGCAATCAAAATTAAAAAGTTTTATTACGATATTTATTTATTTATTTTCAAATATACGGACTGTAAGTCCTATTACAATATGGTAATATAAAGTGCAATTATAAATTAAATTATAAACAAACTTAAAACTAAAACAAGAATAATTTTTTAACTTAATTTTACAGTTTAAATAATATACAAAATTCAAGGACCGCTAAAATAGTCAAAGATAAATTTATTACCTGCAGTCATTAAATGGTTAGCGGAACAATTCATGATATAGTTCTTATTGGAACACATTTGATAAAAAGTTTTGGGATCACGGGTATTAATAGAATTTATTTTAAATTGGATTAGAGAAAGGAGTTCAATTTATAATTTTCAAAATACGCGAGAAATAATGGCATATATTTTAAAAACAGAACTAATGACATCCTGTTGGAATTTTCTGTGGACAATAGGACTGAATGACGAATTAAGGGATAAACCTGTATGAAACAAGATGTATAGTCACCCTATGGTTTAGTCTTTAATGTTTCCAATATAATATGTCTCCTATAATTTCCCTCTCAAACCTGTCATCACACTGATTGGCTCCTTTATTATAGATACCAACTCGACCAAATGTACGGTCACAGAAGACTTGTCATTGATTATACGTGTACACGACCCACATGCGCAACTACACTAAAATTTGAAGGAATACAAAAATGCACAATAGCTCACCTCTATGTAATCCACTAAAATAATTCGCACCCCAGACCTTTTTAAACACTTTTATAAAACATGAAGCATTAAATAACTATTATTCGATTTTATAAGAGTATCACATTTATTATTATTTAATGTACTTGTATATTTTGTACAATATACAATTAATAAGTAGAATGTATAATCATGGACTGCAACTTATATCAGTTAAAAACCATAAAATATGCGCTGTAATTCATTATGCACTATAATATACCATAAAAGTTAAAAGTATACTCCAAAAAGTTCAAATGAAAAATTAACTATACGTGTTTTCAGCCATGATTCGGAAAAAAACCACCATGAAATTTACCTAAACTGTGTCTTGTATCTCCGTCCGAAATTAATTACAATAAATAATAACCACCAAAAAGTATTGTCTACGTGTACCAATATACGCTTTTGGGAATATTTTTATCTATTAGCAACGAATCAATAAATCAATAATTTTATTATATTCGAAGTTTATCGATCACAACAAATGGTATATAATTTTCTTTCGCGTAATGCATGATAGTGATTTCCGTATTAATTAGTAGCAAATAGGTAGTAAAATAATAAATAACAAATATTCGAATGCCAAAAAGTCTGGCATGGTAACTATTATTATTATCATTATCAAACAATTCTACAATATTAAAATCAAAAATAAAATATTTCAAAACATAAATGCTAGAATAATGAACTGTGAAAATACAAAATTTAAAATCGGTACTAGTTTAAAAATGAAGAGTTATGTTTTAGATTTTTGGGTGGTTGGACATTTCAAGCCAAGATGGGTGGGGGGGTTGAGGTCCCCCTAGCACCTCCCTAGTACGCACCTATGACACGACCGCGTATCGGACACTGCTGCAACGTGTGGCGCCGGATCAGTGGAAGTGCAGGAGCGAGGAGGGTGCAGAGGATATAGCTATTTCCGGGTGGCGAGTCGTGCGAACGGATTAATACGCGGAGAACAGGGATTATGTGACGGGAGACGCGGACGCGGTGAAAACGATAGTGCGTATTATTAATTATGTACGCGCCATGATATGATATAGGTGCACAGCACACATTACGATAATATATTATTATTATTATTATGTACGGTTTCGTGGAAAACTCTGGCTGGAGGGTCCGACGGCGGCGGCGTTGCGAATCGCAATGTATCGCCGTCGCGTCGTGTGCGCGCGCGCTAGCGTCCGATAACGGTCGTACGTAATTTGTATCGAAAAATTATTTTTTTTTTGTTCCGCGCGAAACGACCGAATTAATTCTAACCCGAAACCACTCGTGATTATTTATCACACGTACACGCGCGTCGCATTACACCGAACTCTCATGTACACAACCCCTTGGCCATATACTTGCCACTCGCGCGCGCGGTGTCGATGACGGCCGGCGGCGGTCGCCACTCTTCGTAAATTATTACCGCGATTGTTCTCGTTTCGCATTGTTCGTCGGCGCACACACGCCCAAGATGGTAAGGGTGTATTTGCGGGGGAGTGCAGAAGGGGACGGATCCTGGGCCACCAGTTTTATTTCACACTAACTTATGAGTATTTGGTCTCGAAACTATAAAAGATGCCGGTAAACGTTTTTATTTTTTCGGCCAGTAAAACTATTCGACCAAAGGTTTTATCAATCAATTCATCGAAATCTACATAGTATAAATCGTCTCTGCTCGGCCTCGAAAAGGATACATTTTCGAAATTCGATATGAATATACGTCATCGAGCAGAGGCCCAGTCGTCGAGACGAATACGAGAGTATGACGAAAATATTACGTTTCTGCGATACGAGTATGAACGAGGACCGTTTTGGTTTTATTTCATATTTTAAAATCATGGTAGTTTTAGATTATGAGCGAAGTGAAGTTTTTACAATGATGTTTATTTTTTTTTTTTCTGTGTACAACTTTTCGTATGGAAATACTTGTTCAAAAGTTTCGATCACCAACTTTTTGAAACCAGATTCGCCTCTAGATGGCTATATGAAAATTTAAACATAGATAGAAAATAATATAAGAAAGATTTTGGCGCAAGAAAATTTTGGAAATATGAAATAAAAATTTTGGACATTTTTCTTCTCATTTATTTTTTGTATTATATTATTAACTTTCTTCGTTCAGAATCATTTTATTGAAGAAATGATTTATCGTTTCTTTAAAATTCAATACACCCGTCAAATGAATCCCAACGGACGAGCAAAGTACACACTTTTTTAGTCTCTGTGTGACTAAACGTGTGGAGTCGTTTGCTATACGTTTACCGATTCCGCTTTAGATCCAAATCGGCTTGAACAATTATTTGAGAAAGTTATATTCTGCGACTGAATTGAAGAATGTAACTCTGACACTGCTGCAGGTAGGTTAGGTAGTAAAAACTTAATAACTAGGAATGATAGTTATAGAAAGGAATAATAATTGGCAAAATATGAATGCAAAATTACAAAAAAAATCAAAAATACGCCTATAAAAACCAAAAAAATATATTCAAAATTATGCAAAACATTATGCATAAAAGATTAAATATAGCATAAGAAAATATAATATATTGAATTTTATTTGTATAGATATTTTTTTTAATAGTTTTCATAAAAATTCACATTCTGATGGATAATAATAATTATTAAAAAGTACAGTAAAATAAAGGAAAGTAAAGCAAAGCAAAGGCAAGAAAACCGGACATACTTTGCACCACGGATATTTTTCGCTCTTCGGATCAGATACTCTTGGTGGGTTTGTGGAATTTTAAAGAAACGATAAATAATTTCTTCAATAAGACGATTCTGAACGAAAGAAGTTAATAATAAACAGATCAATAATGGTCGTCATTTTCAACACACTTATATATAGCCTTACAGCACTTTATATAGCCGACGTAGATTCATTTTAGACCAGAAGTAGAAGAAAGAAAAATCCGAATCCTAATTTTGATAAACAAATAAATACCGGTGTGAACTTAGTGACTCAAATCGACCAAAGTGGTTCTCTGGATATAACACCATCGAATTAGAATACCGACTTCATTGGTGACGAAAAAAAAAAACGTGTATTTTATATCATCGATTTAGATGATAAAAAATTAGTTTAGATTAAAAAACAAATATTAGAAAGTGATATATATGACACGTAATTAAACGTTTCTTCCACCCCCTCCCCCACCCACCGGTAGCTTATAGTACAGAGGAAACGTTTATATTACAGTTTTCGGACATTGTTGTCCTCATTTTTACGGTAATAATAAAATAATAATAATAATAGGTATGTAAAACAACGCGTTGGACGCAATAAATCGACAACGGTCATCGCAGTGCCAGGGGGAGGGGAGGCGGTCGAAGACTCGCGTATTGTCACGCACTGATCGTTAACGTAAAAAGCATTCCGAAAAAAACATAACTTTGTCAACGGTAATTCGGACCTCGATCATGCGACTCCGGTCGTTAAAACAAACTGCGAACGTTGTCGTTTTTGGTATAGTCACCACGTGTGCGCGTCGATATACCGCACTCGGTGTCTGGTTCCCGTCGTGACGTTCTTTAGACTTCAATACTATAATAATATACGTATATTCCATAACACCTTCTATCATAACAACCATTTTACCAGTGTCTCCCGTGATTTTGACGAATTTCGGTTCTCTCCTCCCTTGTACCATTGCATCCCAAACGATGTAGAAAACCCCGCAGGTGAAAGTCATGTTCATTACCATACGTTCTGTTTCATACGGATTCGTAATATCTCTAATTCATCTTTCAATTCGTCATTCGGTCCTATTGTCCCGAGAAACTTCCAACAGGACGACTTAAGTCCTATTTCTAAAATATATTCCATTATTTTTCGCGTATTTCAAAATTTCAAAATTTAAATTTTATTCATGTTGTACGAATGAATTTAAATCCGATTGCAATCTTATAATACTCTTCAACACTATGCACAGAAGAAGCATACATACAGAATATTTTCAAAACTTTGTAGTAAAACCATAGGCGTAATTAGAACGGGCTTGAAGAGAAAAATTAAACTTGGTTAATGTCCTTAAGGAAGGAAAAAAATCAAACAAATAAACACATTAGCCTCTTCACCTAGTAGCGTAGCGGCAAATTTAACCGTTCGAGGCGGAGTTTAGTTTATTACCCTTTTTTATTACTTACTGCTTTAATTTTTTAATAAATTTTATTTTACTTTGTGTTTCTCAATTTTTAAAGCCCTTTTGTGTGTGTGTGTGCACCCAGGGTGGACCGTACCCTTCCCCTCCACACCACTACATTACGCCACTTCCCTACCCCCCCCCAAAAAAAAAAAAAAATAAATAAATTAATAAAATCCTACTGTAATGTGAAAACTAAAACTTATTACAAAACACTGAAGAAATGATTACTAAAATTGATTGTACGCTTACAAGTGCAAACGAAGCGATATTTATTACGGGTCAAATATTTGAAATGGAGGAGTGATTTCCTGACATTTCTTCAACACGTTTTGTGATAAATTCCGATAACTTTTTAAGGGGTGTATCGCTACAATCGACTGTGCTCTAAAGATTGACAGTGTTTTCGATAGAAATTTTAATAAAAATGTGTCAAAATTTAAAGATAAATCTAAAAAAAAAAAAAAAGAGGAAGCACTAACGAGAATCGCTCGAGCACTGAATACTATAGGTATGGTGAATAGAAAATTCAAAACGCAGGGAGCTGATCATAGGCGTATTTAGGGGGACTTAGGGGGACTAAGCCCCATCAAAACCACTCATCCGCCCAGATTTTTCGAAAATTGTTTAAGGTTTATGTACTTTGTGGGAGCTAAATCAATAAATAAACATTTTAGTCCCCCCTCAAATATTTTTTCCTAACTACGCTAATGGTGCTAATGACGTGAACATCTATTTCCGTTCGAATTCGATACGCACGTGGACAAATGATCAAAAACTGCGTACATAAACGAAGTTCGATCGAAATTCGTGCGCGGCAATAAAAATCTTAATAAAACCTTTTATTATTCTCATTATTATTATTATTATTCGTGTTGTGTCGTGATGTACACTAGCGTGCGCGCGTCATTACGGGATTATAATAAACACGTCGTTCGCGCGCAATTCGAACTCTCTTTTATCTCCAGTCTGGCCGAACTGTATACACACCAGGGGTCTTCAACCTTTTTGGGTAGAGGGCCATTATTTTTTTTCACGAAAATCTCGCGGGCCGCACAATCGTATAGAGAATTTTGGTGCCCTGAAGAATTTATTTACCGTTTTCTTTTATGATAGCTATACCTAATTATTTCTATAGTATTTAGTGAAATAAGTGTACGTTCGGCTCGCCCTCTCCTCCCCCAAATGGAAAATCTATAAACAAATTGTGCACATTTAGCACGCAATCTACACGAATTCACAAGCCTAGTTTTAAAATTTTCACACTCCATCCCCTCAAAAAAACAAAATTGCTGCCCCTCCCATAAATTTTGTTTTTTGTTGGTCTACCTTCGTTTTGTCTACTCGTAGTATACAAGTGTAAGTTAGTTTACCGGGTGGTTTGGGCGACTCCGCGTCGCATATCTCCCAAGTTTTTAGATAGCATAGTCATTCTAATTTTATCAACATAAGAAAAATATGTAATATACTTAAAATGTGATCGCGGGCCGCGGGTTGAAGACCCCTGGTATACGCATACATATTATATAACGCGTCATATCGTATTATCCGAATGTGCAGCGCCCATCGTGTACGCGGGTAAAAGCGCAGCGTTTCATTCGATTCCCCAATATAGTATGTAATAACGAGCGACGACGAAGGAAAGAAATAATGGGAAAATATGACCCGAGATGAAACGACTTGGCCTCTACGGTGTAACGTGAGCTCTTTCCGCATTATATACATGATACTACGCGCTGTTATATACGTATCTACGTGTCTAGATCGCGGTTTTTTTCTTCTTTTTTTTTTTTTTTTTTTTTTTACAGCCCATCGGTCTTGTATCATTCCGTCCCGACCGCGAGTAGGTATAATATGAGTATACACATCCATATAATATCATAATATAAAAATATATAATACGAGAGACGAACGAAAACGACGAAACGCAATAAAGGAACTTTTATTCTTTTTTTTTCATCTTCTTTACAAATAAGTTTATATATATATATATATACTATCAATTGAAAGCATAGCAATGTATATATGTACTTATAGTTTACAAGTATATCGATTATATGTTGTTTCGTCCGATATTGATGCAGTTAACGTTATCAAACCTCTGAGAATTTAATACGTATTTGCGTGTATATTATTGCGAATATACACATGACAGTGGTTCCCAAATTTCTTACATCGTGGAACAAAAATATAAGTTGCGATTAGTTAAGGCACATTATCGATTCTTCGATTCTCTACTTCCAGTGGCGTATGCAAACGAGAAGCTAAGGGTCTCATCACTATTCACTGGGTGGCCCCTATTTCCTGCATTATGCAATATTTTTTCATTTTAGATTCTGAACGAAGTGAAGAAGCTAGTGTTTTTACAATGATGTTTATTTTTTATTTTTTTATTTTTTTTATTATTTTTTTTTATTTTTATTTTTTATTTTTTTTCTGTGTACAACTTTTTGTATAGAAATACTTGTCCAAAAGTTTCGATCAATAACTTTTTAAATCCCGATTCGCCTCTAGATTGTACTTTGAAGAGGTCATTTTTTGAATTTCTCAATTCTTCAATGTTTTTTTTGGAAAAAACTACCCAAAATTTGACAAAAACGACTCGAAAACCATCATTTTTTGATC